>JAUYWI010108516.1:0-11058 GCA_034780595.1 Parotoplana pacifica
GATCAGGTGTCCGAAGTAATGGACTTTCCTTTGTTTTATCATTTTAAGTAGCTGCCTTTCTTCTCTCGCCAATTGTAACACCTCTTCGTTTGTCTTTCTTTCTACATAATGTGATCTTGAACATCTTTCTATAAGGGTTAAATTGATTGTCATCAAAACAGGTTTATGATAGTTTTAGACATCCATTCGAGAAGTTTTGGGTTTTTTTCACAGATATTTTCAGCAGAGAAAAAATAGAGTTGAGTGACTGTCACACAAAATTTACAAGTCAAAGGACGATTCACGTATAGCTAATCCAACAAATCTTTGGGACGCATATTAAGATAAACACACACCCCCCTGTCTTCCCTCCCCAGGCTCCAGACGATCCGTGCTTAGGGTTCTGTCGCTTTGGTAACCGTGAACATATCAGGGTTTGATGTAGCAGACTATTGTTAGGCATACTTGTTGGTCAGGCCATCCTACTAAGAACCCAACTCAATCCGGCACCCGTCCGTCACTCATCGCTTTGTGAGCTGCTAATGAGAATTGATCACAGACGCATTAATTGCCCCGTAATTTAAATTTGCAAGCGATATTCTGTTATTTATGAGTCTCCGACTGCTGAGTTGGTGTAGGCACCGATTCCGTAATCATCATACTACTCATTGTCAAGCAGCAGCTCCAGTAGTGTGTCTACTCGTTGCAAATTTTTGCTGAATGTTTTTCATTATTATTGCCCTGTCCCGTAGGCGAACAGGAGAAAGTTTGTTTGTTAGTTTGTTTATTTCTTGGTTTTCTAGGATGCGTGGCTTGGATGACTGACGGATTGGTTGGGAGAATATAGGATCAGCGAATGTAGCAGTCTTTCCCCCTTCACTCTGTGCATATTTACACTTCTTGGTTCTCGTGTGTTTGCTTTCAATGTGGATGGATCGGAATTCTGATCATTATAAGAATATATATGTAGTATGAATTTTAATTCGCTTTATTAATTATAATTTGATTCTCAACAACCTGTCGATCTGTGCTGCTTGTTACCAACTTGTTTGTTCTGGTATCTGATCTCCTGGGCCTCTTGATACTTACGCATGTTGTGCAAAGTGTTGAATGATATTCGAATTAATACAGGTAAGCTTCTTATGGGAGATAGGTTCATTCTGACATAAAATAATCATTTCAAAAAAAGTCGTTTTGTTAAAAAGATTCTATTAAATATTGATATAATCGTTAGCAAATCTACACTGCTGTATGTATTTCTAAGCCAATGGCAATTGGCTGTTAGCACCCTAGCTCAGCCTTGCCTAATGGGCTATATAGGATCATAGAAAATGGGAAAATTTGGCCCCTTGACATTTAAAGGTGGAATGGTTTCCTGACTATAGATTCATGTCATTTGGTGAGGCTCTAATGGCAAGTAAATATGCCAAATATGATCAAAGTCGGAGATGTAGTATCTCAAAATCTGGCTTTTTCTAATTTGCTTCTCCTTCTTCTTGAGCGCCGACATCATAGTCTAAACATAACCGATTTTAATGACTAATTAGGTATAGGACGAGGAGTAAAATTTCTCAGACTTTTTTGTGCGGTTGCTAGGGACGACAATATTGCATAGCAACAATGAATATTTACAAATTTATCCTATATACCAATGGTTTTGTGGGTATTTGACCACATGAAACCTTTGTCACCATATATGAACTTTCCTGTAATCAATTCCATTTAGCAACTTGCTAGGTCACTTAAATGACATAGCAACAAACTATGTTTTCAAATTTATGGGCATTTGATCATGTAAAACCTTAGTTACCATATGTAAACTTTTAATTCCTATTTTTCTCTTATGAACTGTTGCTAGGGACACCAAAATTACATACCATGTTTTATGGATGTTTGACCACATTGAACTTTCTTCTGATCAATATTTCACTTAGCAATTGGGACACCAGTAGGACATAGCAACAAGCTATTCTTTATATATCAGTTCTAAATATATTTGATTAGATGTCCACCTTAGCTAGTATCATCACTTTTGCAAAGCATCCACAAATTTCATAAATTCATTACGGAAAGAATGGAAATTAACGTCTAAAAGGTGTGTTAGCACAAACCCTAATATGAGTGAAATCATTTTTGGGGTGTTAGCTCTCACTGTATGAAAGTTATTCCGTTTTTAGATAAATGATATTTTAAAATATAAGTGCTAACAAAGTTAATAAACGTCTGAAAATAAATGCTATAAATCCAAATTTTTGAGTACCTAAGAAGCAAAATGGAGAACACTGGACATCTACAAGTAATTTCCACAAATAGCATTTTATAAAATTTTGACTTTCTTAGCTCTAATATTGCATAATATGATTTATCTAAAAATAATTGCATTTATTTTATGGTTTGAGCTAACACACTTTTTGACCTTTTTGGTCTTTAATTAAGAAGAGTCCTACACAAATTGTTGCAATAATTGTTTAAAAATTCCAATCGACTGTCTCTGCAAAAATCTCAAACCAAATACAAAAAAAACATTTGATATTTATTACAAAATCTTATAATTCATATTACAATTTTTGAGAATATGTAATTCTTTCCGATTGATTTAATTTAATCATTCTAAGCCTTCTAAATGAAACCAAGCTTTAGTACCTACATATTTTAAGAAAGTTAAAATCTATTTTTTTCACAAGTGAAAATTCGTATTATGTCTGAATAGAATTAAAACATATTAGGTTAGTAATTTTTTTAGACAATGAATTGTCGGCTAAATTCTTTGATACAGGGCACACTATTATGTCATTATTAGTAGCTATTATTAAGATTTGGATTGCGATATAGTTATGCTTATTCTCTGCTTACGTTATTCACCTAAAATTGTCAACAACTGCCTATGACTTGAATTGGTTTCAATTTTTGGTCTTTGCTGGAAAAAAAACTCTTGTTTGTTGTACGACAGTTATGAACGTTTAGTAGGTAGCCTAACATGTGTTTAAAAATTGATATTAAAAGTACTCTCATTTTGTATAGTTCTATCCCAAGTTGTCCTATGTTGAATAAAATCCTCACTTCAACCAAACATGTCAGTCAAACTGATGATAGGGCTAAATATGTACATAGAGTCGAGAGATGATACAATAAGACTGTGGAATATTTTTATTTTTATTTCAAAAGAAACCTATCGTAGTAAGCTTTCAAAAATTTAATAAAATTATGCGTTCTTTTTGTATAACTTATATTAGCTAAAGCATGGTATAAGATTGTCCGATAAAGCCTCCCGGTATTTGAAAGTATTTATCATGTGTTCCATGTTGAGTAATTTCTAAGAAGAATGATGCTTTATTTTGAGTATATGTTAAATGAGGGAAAAATTCATCAAGCTTTGCAAATTGTTCTATAAAGAAAGTCTCTTGTTTGATACGAGTATTAAGTTGTTGTCTTTTCTAGTAGTAGTCGTATAGCTAAATAGAAATAATCTTATCCAGTTTATCCTTTTTCCAAATTCTTTTAAATTAAGTTCATATTTAATTAAGTTCATCATATGTTGAAATTCGACTTGGTTCCTTTGTAGCATGTTATCAATGATTTTGTACTGAAGATAATATTTTTAATTAGCTAATATTGCAATTGTTTGTCTGATGTTAGTATTTTATTAACTTTACTAATGTAGACCAAAAATAGTCAAAAAGTAAGTTAGTTTAAACCCTAAATTAAGTGAAATTATATTTGGTGTTAGCTCTCTCACTATATGAATGAGATTGCGTTTTTAGATAAATGATATTTTAAAATATTAGAGTTCACAAAGTCAAAATGATATAAAATGCTCTTTGTAGAAATTACTTGTAGAAATTATTTGCTTAATTTTACTTCTTAGTATTTATTTTCAGATGTTAGCTTTAATATTTTTAAATGTCATTTATCTAGAAACGCAATAACATTCATATAATGAGAACTAACACCCAAAAATGCTCACCTTTTGCTCACCTTTTGAAAGACCTTTTCCCTCAAACTAACACCAAAAAATGATTTCACTTATTTTAGGATTTAAGCTAACACACTTGACCTTTTTTGGACTTTAATTTCCATTTGTTTTGTAATAAATTCAAAATTAATGCGTTTGTTTCCTATCTAGATAATCAAATATTTTTTTAAATGATAGTTATATAAAGAATTTCTTGTTGCTACGCCATATTGGTGTCCCTAACAACAATCGCTAAGTGGAGAATTGTTCAGAAAGTTTATATATGGTAACATGTTGTCTAATACCCATAAAAGCATTGTTATATGATATATTGGCGTCCCTAACAGCATAAAATGTATTATGAGAATTAAAGGTTTACATAGTCAAATACCCATATATTGGTGTTCTTATGTTGATTAGAAGAAAATTCATATATGGTAACTAAGGTGTCGTGTTGTTTAATACCCATAAAAGCATTGTTATATCGGATGTACTTTTAAAATGTCATTGTTGCTATGCCATATTGGCGTCCCTAGCTGCAGTTACTAAGAGAAAAATAAACAAATTAAAAGGTTAAGTATTAATTATGCCATATTGGTGTCATTAGCAACAGTTTCTAAATGGAAAGTTGATTACAGAAAATTCATATTTGGATAAATTAGTATACATTCCTTGTTGCTATGTGATATAGGTGTCCCTAGCAACCGCTCAAAAAATCTGAGAACGTAATTTTACTCTTCGTCCCAAAATTAGTCTAGTTGCCAAATTTAATTAAAATCAGTTTATGTTTTGACTATAAGATCGGTGCTGAGGAGAAGGGGAAGAAGACAGAGGAGATACAAGATTAGAAAAAGAGACATTTGAAGGCAATGCATTTCCTACATTATTTGACCATTTTGATAAAATTTGTCACACTTACCATCTGAGCTTGAACAGAAAACCATTCCACCTTTTAGTGAGAAGGGGTCAAAATAGGCCCATTTTTAACTATCCTATATAGCCCATTAGTCAAGGCCATTGGCTTAGATATAGAAATAGGAATTATTTTAATGTTTTTGAAGTGAAAGGTTGTTTGAATATTACAATATTCTAAATCAATTCAAATCAAATCGAAAGTACATTATTCATAATTAATCATTGTTCTTAATCTGTTTTCTTGCTAGATATGTATAGATTTCTCACTTTGATACTGGGGATAAAATGAGGAAGTACATAAATCAAATATATATTAGTGTTAGAAAGTCATTGCCGAATGGGCCACGCGAATAATGTGCCATTGTTCAATGATCTATGTATTTAAATCATAGTTCATATATATAAGTCACATACCTTTTTAAAAATATTTCTTATTTAACGAAATTAATTATCTGGTGGAAAATATTAATTACTTTATTATGGACAGCAAAGTAGGTACTTACAAATAATCTAATCATCTTTGAGATTTAGTTGTGATGATATCTATCTCCAACTGGTTTAAAATTTTATCTATTTTGTTTATTTTGAGTTGCCTTTTTGGTTCTAGGATGGATAGCATTGACAAAGTACCGATAACTTATAATTTTTATGTTTTAGCTTGAGGTATTATCCATGGGTGTACCGTTCTTTGTATATGTACCTTAATGGTTTTATATCATTTTGGCATACCATAGTTACCTAAGAATAAAGAATTTCAATATAGATAGGTATTTATTTTAAGTGATTAGATTCGTTTTCCAGCCAGTAGAAGATTTTGTTTCCAGAAATTCAAATATATTATACATAGATTTAAATTAGATAATGTGTTTTTGTGAAATATTTTAATTAAAACATCGCCATTTTCACGTCTTGAGCTGTAGGTGTGTAGTTTATAACACAAAAACAATGTAGAACGGATCAGAGAGATTGCTATTTCCGCAAATTATTTATAGAAATAACTTGAGAATTATTTTTAAAAAACAACTACTAGCCATAGTTTCGTTTTTATTTACATATTTTGTAGAATCAATATACATATATAAAAAACAAGAAAATCCCTACCAACTTTTTCTATTTATATTATTAACAGCATAACCTACACACAAAAACCGCCTACTTTGCTTTAGGCTTTCTGGGTGATTGTTTGGTGCGTTTTTAATAAACAAGTGTTTATTATTTTTAGGTAGGTTCCCATATTTAATAGATATTGTTTCCCACACGAATGCAATTTATTTTCAGTGCTAAGTAGAGCCGTTAAAATTTTTGACTTACTCTGGTTTTTAGAGATTATTGCCAGATGCATTATATTTTTGTGCTTATTTAGTTAGTTAGTTTCTTTCTTTTTTCAGCAAAACCATTAGCTAAGAATGTCCTCCGTTATTATATTAATTAGTTAATATAATAAATAGGCGACCCTTTTCGTCAAATCAATTTTGAATAAAATTTAATCTGCTTCTCAATCTATATTTTGTAATAGACAAGTTTAATTTAATTAGTCGCTATACTGCTAATGTGGAATTTGAAATAAAAAAGAGATTGAATTTATTTATTAAAAGAAACCCAGATGTTAGTTTAAAGAAATACCTATCTACGCATTATCGAAAAAAGTTTTTTTAGAATTGCTTTTAGGGGGAGGAAGGAAGGCGAGGTTGTAACAATTCTTTTAAAGATTTTCATGAAATATTCAAAAAATTGGATAATATTGGTCACGTGATGGCTCTATAAGAACAATAGAAGTTTGGTCAAAAACAGTGTTTTTACTAAATATGACCAAAATTAGAGTGTTTGATTTATCTAGGCAAACTGACTGGAAATCCCTAATTTTGGGAACTTTCTTGCTCAGACATTTGTACCTAATTAATATCTTTTTTTACAAAACAGAAAACATTACAAATAGGTGCCAATGAATCTGATGTTAGCCAATTTTGGGAGGCATGCATGATACTCTCTCCTTTTCTCTCTCGTAAGCTTGACAAAATATTAAAATAAACTTCTGGCCAGCAGTGAACGGTTAAGCTGTTGTTGGATTTTAGGTCATAATTTAAGGGTTGTTTGGGGGAAATCAATAATGTAATAAATTTAGCAACAGTTCTATATATAATAAAGTTTAATTAGATTTAACATTCAGACTATCTGCATTGGGAAAAAGGAGGTAGATTGTGTTCTATAATTCTTAATTGTCTCATTTGACAATTTGTGTTATGTAACGCTTTGTTTATTAGGACATTAAGTACTGATACAAAACTCATTTGGTTGACTATATTAGGCACAGCGCAATAATTCTGATTTTTATTTCTATACACACATGTAGATAGGTACATACGAGTATAACTTGGTCTAAGACGGGCGCAGTTGACTTTTCACTCCAACACATGCTCACAACACAAAACATGTGCCACAGGCCAGGCTGGCACACAACAAAGAAATTGTGTCTCAAAGTTGCACAAGAATGTCTTATATACTTGAAGTTACCGTACAAGATATATAAACAGACAAACAAACAGGTGACTTTAAATGTCGAGATTTGCCAATAGAGAAAATCGTAAAAAGATATCCATTGCCTGCTTGTCGATCTTGGCGTGTAGGGGTTAGGTTTGGTCGCTAAATGTTCCCCTTTTTTCATTGCATTCTATTGGAAATTGAGATTGCGTTTCATGTTGAATGTAGGAGGAGGAGGAGAGTCTTGTATACCTACTACTCCGTGAACAATCTTCTTTGTAGTCACTGCTGCCTTGATCTATTGTTTTTCTTTGCCATGTACCCCTTGTGCTTTCGATTTCGTGAATTTCTTGATAGAGAAGATTGGCCGTGAGAAGGGCGACCATTTATTTGCCGAGTACACCGTCCTAGCCCAGCTTTAAGTGTTTCTAAGTGTGTATAGATAGGCGGTGGTTTATTCCTTACATGAGCAACAGGAAGAAAAACTATTAATAAATCTAGACGTGTATAAATTATGCAATCTAAGTTATAAACAAATTATAGGCGAAGCTACAACACGTACCAGTGTCGATTCCAACTATTTAAAAAAACTCCAATTGTGAATCTAAAAAGTTAGTTGAAAATTGATTTTTTTAAAGATATTTTATACTTACATGTTGCAACTGCTTGTTATATATAATATATTTATTTTAAACCACACTATTTATCTTATCGGTGAAATAGCAATTTACTTTTTATATAGACACACACAATATTTCACAACTATACAACACCATTTTAACATTTCATAGTTTCTCATTCTCTTCAAATTTGAACTCCGTGCACGCGCGTTCTACCGTTTTGCAGCTCAGTTATAAATCAGGAGCTGTGCTGCTTGGCTGGGCATCGACATATTGTGTTGGGATTTCAATCTATGTACATTGAATTTCGATAGTACCTACATATTTTGCTACTACGATTACTGCAAACCACAAATAAAAGGTGAGATTTGAAGTAATACATATTTCTTGTGAGTAGGGGCAGTAGCAACTAGCCTCAGACACATGGCATTCCATTGACATCTAATTTGTTATCCGAAATCATTTTTTATAAAAATCATTTGATAGTTCATTAGCTTCTGAATAAAATCGGTTTTAGACATGGCTGGCGCTAGTGCCATCATCCTCCACTTTTATGGGGGTTTGGGAGCGGACATCTTACACCTTTCTGAGGGCTTAGAGGTGGAGCCTTCATTGGTATCATACAATATTGGACAAGGATGCTAGGGACATCAGTTCCTTAAGATACTGATTTTGAGCATGGCAGTGTAAGGCATGTGTGCTCAGAGAGATGATTTCAAGCAGCACACATTTACAACGCTACGGTCATTGAAGCAGTTTTACATGGTACAATAGCCACCTGTATTATTTTATGCATAAAAAATATTGCAGGTCAAAACAAATCAGAAGACCTTTTCGATGTCTATGTTACAAATTTTAAAAAAAATACGGAATCAAATTTTTAGATTTACATTTCAATAGGATAAGGAGAGTCATTGGGCGGAATAATTTGAAAACAATAAAGAGCTGAAGCTTACTCTATCTATGGTCTATTTTTTTCTTTAAAAAACATCGTAAACTTTGAAGAATTATGAATAACCTCTTAAAGTACTGTACAAGGGGGCCCTTTAACGTAGGTTATTCTAATCCAAATTTCTCAATGTTTTAAAAATGTCTCTTTACAGAAAATTTATTTCTGAAGTCAATATTTGCTAGGATTGTTAATATCTCCGATGTATAAATCAATAATTTAAAAATTAATATTTGCTAGTATTAGGCTTTAGTTATATTTGGCTTATTCTATTTTGCATTCGTTGTTTATCAGTGTGCCAAAGTAACAAAAAAGCTTTTATCAAAGTCAGAAATTGATATCTAACAACTTGGCCCTGGACTAATTACTAACGATGCCCTAAAACATTTTCAGGAAATGTGTAACAATTTCAGTACGCTAACTGTGATTTTCTATCGGGTTGGGGGGGTCCTTTATCAGCGGTATATGAGATTTGTCAGCGGTGAATTAATGATTGAAAATGTGCACTGGAGACAATTCATAGAGTGGGTGGGGCCATAGAGGAAGGGATTCATTTACTTCATGTATCAATGGAGCTTCTATAATTTCAATGTTCTGTAGTTTGGATATTTCATAAATTAAAGTCAACCACCTACCTAGTTTGTCGCTTATATTGCTCGATGGTTTTTTAAATAAGATACCCTGGAAATATAGGGACATTCAGATTATAAAGCTTTCCCTATATGTTCAGGGTATTTATTTTTGACATCATTCATATCTAATCTGAGTTGGTGGTGCTGCTTTGCTTTTGGTAATTTTCAGTCTTAGGAACTTCTGTGGAAGTGTTATAGTAATGCTTCTCCTATTCTGTAGAACCCTTTTAGACATATTGATATTTTAAATTAGTAGGCAGATTTTTTTTTAAAAAGAAGATGTTTTCTATTTCTTTCTTAATAATCTTCATCCATCAGATGGATTTCAATGACGTAATATTGATATTTGCTGGCCGTCTTTAATAGAAAGAAAGTATTTTATTGAAATATCTGTTGTATTTTGGTAATTACATCAAGAATAGTTGTATACTCAGTAGGAGCTTGCCTAGATATATGTATGCAGATTCAGCATAGCGTAATTGATTAATTCAACAATGCAGAAAAGTGTTATTGATATTTTGTCTAACTTTGCCATGTAGATGACTGAGTAGTATCTATTATGTATATTGATAAGTATCTGTTCTAAGCTGCATAAATAATATGCTAATATTTTCGTAAATATTGCTGGCAAAACGGAAACCATAATCGAATATTTATTTTTAAAAAGTTTCTGTATAATACACAGTCAATTTTAAAGTTTTTTTCATTAATTGGGTTGACGAATTTTGATTAGTTAATACTTTTAGAACAAAACTTGAGTTTCTGATACAACGGGTTGACATTTGAATTTCCTAACAGTTAAAATTCTATTAAAATGATATCTACATAGGTAATATTCCACCAATTATTTAGCACTAAGTTGCATGGTCCATAGATATCTTTAAAAATTAGTTGGAAATAGCTATTGTTTTGAAGATAGAGCAGACTCTATTTTCATTGACAAAAGTAGGTCGCTGTGCTTGAAGTTGTGTCTCACCGATTTATATCTGCAAAATCTTTTATAGCTCTAATCTTTCCCATATCCCTATTGCTCCGTATCTTCAATTTTCTCATATCTCCAATCTTTTGATATCTCCAATTGTTTTCTATGATTTTCTTTATGCTTTCTAATGTTTGGCACGATGGACCTTTTATCGTCCATTTATAACATCTTTCTTTTCATATTCGTAGGAGTTAGTTACTGACACGTTAACTAAATGTAATTAAATACGTATCAGTAGGAGAATTTTGGTGGTGCTAACGGATAATTGTTTTGGTTACATGCTGCAAATTTTGTGTGTAGAATAATTTGGACATGAAAAATACGAAAATTAGAGAACCTTAAGTGGTACTCCTATTGTTAAATTCTATCTCCCAAAAATTGTATTTTACTCATTTATCCAATTGGTACTGATTTTGGTTGATGTCACAAATAAATATGAAAATAAAACATTGTGAAAAGCTTCCTATGGAATTTTCATGCAATCTTAATTTTAATACAATGACATAAAGTAGTTAGTAGGACCACTTAGGTACTTGTCATATCATGCGAAG
>JAUYWI010108527.1:0-22004 GCA_034780595.1 Parotoplana pacifica
CATCCGAATTTTACATTTATGCAAGACCTCATACAGCCAACAGGACGATGAATTTCGTCAGGAATAACAACATAACTGTTATGGAATGGCCTCCAAACAGCCCCGATCTGAATCCCCTAGAAAAGCTATGGAGTGCTTTGAAGAGGGAGCTTGACCGCAGAGAAGTTCATGGGATGTAGCAGCTCCAAGCAGTGGCAACTGAAATATTCACTGACTTCCAACAGGAGACTCTGGACAACCTGATTTCTTCAATGCCACAACGCTGCAGACAGGTTGTTGAGAAGAATGGTTCGCATACGAAGCATTGAATAGTTCCTTATGTCACAATCCTCTTAAAGGTTTACCTAATTTAGGTATTACTTGTTATTTAAATAGTTTAATCCAAATATTCATCTTTCAATGGTTATTTAATTCCAACAATTAATTTATTCCCCTTCTCACCAGCAGCCTGGATAACTCAGTGGGTAAGACACTCGCCTTACACCCCAGTGTCCATGTTCGAGGTTACCTATGACTGATGATACCCAAAGAGGTCGAAACCTGTCTGGTAGTGGCTTAGCTGGTGAATAAAAATTAATGAAAATTTAAAAATAATAATATTAATAATAAGTTTAGATAATTCTATCAGGTTAAGTTTTATCAAAGATGTTATTATTTTGCTAAATTCATATTATGATTTCTTTGATACTACAGATCAGCAAGATGTTCACGAAGCTTTCCTTAAAATCATTAGTAATAACAATATTGACTTTATTAATTTTAATGGTCTTTCTGAAACTACATAATTTGTTCTTATTGCTATTCCTTCTTGGCTAGTGATGAACACTTTAATTAAATCATCAAACAGAGTCATGATATTGCGAGTAATCTATTTTATCATCAAACTAATAATGATAGATTTTGTAATAATTGTCAAATTGTTACACAACATTCTATCACTGATAATACTATCACTTTTCCCAGAACATTAACTATTTTAATAAACAGATTTAGATTTAGTTCTGTTAGACTTACTAAAAACTGCAGCAATGTTGTTATACCTAATAACATTATAACCGCAATTATGATATATTTGGTATTATTTGTCATATTAACTCTTCAATCAACCATAGTTATTACATTTCTTTAAGGAATATGCATTGTTGGTATAAATGTACTGACTCCATTATCTTAAAAGTTGAAAAAATCTGACTTTTAATTCAACTTGTGCCTATTTTGTCTTTTATACTTTAAATAATAACTCGTTTATGGGAGAGTGATGATTGTTTTGCATTTAAATAAATTTATTTATTTCATTTCTGACTGGATTGTTTTATGGATATGAATTTTGGTTTACGGATGAACTAGCTAGTACTATCAATTACCAAGCTTGACTGATCATCTCAACATGTTTCAGCTTGGGTGTAGAACAAGATGCACATGATTTTCTAGTTTTGATTTGATGTCATAATTTTAGACATCTTTTGATTAGAATACATTCAATTCTATGGTATTAGTAGGTACTGTCGAAAGCTTGAAAGAATTTTTATTTTGTATGTTTGCTGCTGCAAAAAAAAATTATATACATATTAAATGTTGGCCATTAGGACGTCATTTGTCCAAAAGGATTTTGAATCTCTCTACCTTTTAAACGTCGAATAGAACTGAAAAATAGATTTTATAGTCATTAGTTTAATTAGTATTTCATTGAAATTTACCAAAATACTTTTATGCCTACATATAGGCATATGTTTAGACCAAGTTTCAACCTATTTATCTATTTTCATACATTCTGATGAATTAAGTATAAAATTCCTTAAATAAAACCCTTGGACAATTAAAAATTGATCTGTTGAGTACCTACAGATATCCAATTTTCTAATAATTATGTGTAACTATTTAAAAATATGTAAATAAAATCAGATACTACTCTATAAAGTAGTACTAATGGAAAATATATTTATTTTAGGTTTCCACTGCCCAATACGGAATTTGTTATAAATTTGTTCCTCCACATGCTGCTGCCCAATTTACAAACTTTTATTCTGGTCTTCGGCTAGTTACTGTAAGCGAGGACATTTATAATCCAGGCGTCTTTGATCAACATTTCCTCATGACAAAAGGAAATCTAGTCTTTGTTATTGAAGATGACAAACATATTGATTACAGCAGAGAGTCTGGAATTAGTGTTCCCTCTGGATTTGCTAGCAACATAGGTGTTAGTATGTCAAGAATAATACGCCTACATACCTGGAATGATCCATGTGAAGAAAAAATGACAATTTATCATCCAGCAAAAAAGAAACATAAGACAATTGATTACAGTCATCTTTCTTGCCTAGATAGCGAAGTAGGTTGATTTCAATAGCTTTTTGTAAATCATTTATGTTATCTGAATGTTAACTTAATTACAATGTTTGACACAGTAAGTGAAATATTGCTAAAGAGTTTTTATTCTCCTAGTTACACTTTGAGGTAGAAATAAAACTTAACTACCCTACCTTTTTAATTGTCGAATAGATATGAAACATAGATTTTATAGTCATAGTGTGATTAGTATTTCAATAAAATTGGCCTAAATGCATTTATGTACATACAAAATATCTTCTTTCAAAATATATTATTATTATTACTTTTATAGTTTAGGATAGACAGATATAATACGAGTACAATATAAAATCTGTTTCTTGCTTTTAGTTAAATCGAATCGTATTGAAGAACTGCAGTTGCCTTTCAGGATCTTTAATATTGCCAGACGATCTCCATGACAATGAATTGTGTCTTGATGGAAAAATAAATACTACAACATATAAAGTTGAAAATGTTGAACATCTTCTAGACAACTTTATTTGTGAAATAGAAGTTCTGACACACATTCACGGCGAAAAAGATATTGCTGATAAACATTGCAAACAGGCTTGTAGAACTACATTGTTACAAACCACTGTATCTACTACCAGCCTCTCAACCGATCCAGCTATGATTCAGGCCTACGCAAAAATTGTCATTGCAGCTTACAAGGACAGTGTTGAGGATATTGGAGTCAACAAATCCACAGTCGATGCTTATCTAAATGAAAATAAAACCGATATAAAATCCAAACTTGTAGTCAAAAATAATTTGCAACAAATTAATGTTTTTATTCAGTCGTCCCAAATACTAACTTACTCAGAAGGATTGAGCTATCCTGAAGTGAGTTTTTTCTCAGAAGCTGGTGGAATAGTGGGACTTTATATTGGAGCGTCACTGATTACAGTGTTTGAAGTTTTCGAATTTGTCATGCGTGTCATGGCAGGATGCCTAAAAATGCCTAATAAGTCATCTGATGGCCACCTAAACTCAAGTGTAGCATCTGATGGACCAACAACTAGCGACCAGAGCAATAAGACAAAGTCGGAAACCTTATCTGAAAATGTGACTGTGAAAGAATGAACACGCACAAGAAAAAATTATTCAAAAATGCGCCTATAAAAATAGAGTAGAATTATGTATATATATGTATGTATGTATGTATAATTGCTTAAAACTTGACCCGTATAATTCCAAAAACCCTTGTTGTTGAGCCATGATTACCAAAATTTCAACTCAATTTTTCCACAAGAAGTACCTCTGTAAAATGAAATCTTTACTGCAGCAAAGATACAAAAATTAAAAATCTGGAAAGCTTTCAACAGTACTAACACCATCTTCTTATTATTATTCTGGCTTTTCCCACATTTAGGTGCGATCCATTGCGTCCTCCACTCGGATCCCCCTGCTCCATGTCTGCACGGATGCAGTCTTCCCATTTCTTTTTGGGTCTTCCACGCCTCCTCTTCACTACCTTCATCTTTCTGACTTTTCTACAAACGTAGTCCACCTGGCTCCTCACCATATGCCTTAACCACTGGAGCCTCACCGTCTTAATTTTCGTTTCAATTTTCAAATAGTCATCCTCTCACTCCCCTTTTCATTTCTCATTCTGTCAAAAAGACCACCTGCATCTTTTCTGGACTTTACTCGTCTGGCAGTCTGTTACTAAGGCAAAAAGAAATGGGCTCAAGAGAGATCCTTAATGAAGTCCTTTGACTCACCAGCAGCACAACTCATCACCTTTGTTGTACACCATTTTTACATGTATTGGATGAGTTTGATGTACTCCTCCTCGTACGTTTCATAGTTCTTGTCTAGGTATCTGGTCATATGCCTTCTCTAAGTGAATAAAGATGAAGTGCATGTCTTCTGTCCTTCGCTGTACTTCTCCATCACATGCAATAGTGAGAAAATAGTATCTGTTATACTCCGCCCAGGCATAAAACCAAACTACTGGTGCGTAACTGTCACTTTTTCTCTCAATCTTTTGTCCACAGTTCTCTCCACAATTTCAGGGTATGTGATGTTAGTTTGATGCCGCGGTAGTTTCCTTGGGATCAAGGTACTTCGTCTCCAATCCTCAGGCTTTTCTTCTGTCTCCATGACCTTTCTAAATACTGCTGTTAAGCTCTCTATCCCTGTTTTACTAACTGCTTTCTATGCCTCTACTGGTATGTCATCTGGTCCTACTGTATTTCCTCTTTTCATAAGCATTAATGCCCTGGATACTTCTTCTTCACTCACTTCCTCTACTTCGGTTTTTTCAGCTTTTTCTATTCTACACTCTCCTCCATTTGTCTCTGATATTTGCCTCACCTGTCCATTTTTATCTCTCACCATTTTTGCTTGGTATACATCTTGTGATTCCTTTTTCCTCTGTTTTGCGAAGTCTAATAGCTTTCAGATGTCCATCTTTCTCTTGTGCCTCTGAATTTTGTTTTCGCTACTGCCTTTTTGTTGCCTTGTTTGCTTTCTGGATGCTTTGCTCATCTCCTCACTCCAGTTCAAGTCCCTTTCTTTTTCCCTGTCACGTTTCTCCTTTATAGCAATTTATACGTCGGGTCACCACCACCATGTCTCTTCCTTCTTTCCTTTCTTCCCTGATGTAACACCTAAAACATCTTTTGATACCTCTTTTATAACACTTCTCAGTACCTCCCACGACGTTTCCTGTCCAAGTTTCTGTCCCACCGTTTCAACAAATTTTTTTATTTTTTTATTTCTTTTATTTCTTTCTCTTTCTGCTTAGCTTTTCCCTGTATCGTTGCTTTGCTAACACCAACTTATTCTGTTTGGCCACTGCCTCTTTTGGTATTACATGACAGTCCTGTACCTTCTTATCTCTATCCTTCTACAGACTATGTAGTCCACCTGGCTGCTTGTTCCACTACTACCGTATGTTTTTGAAGTATGTATTGATTGCTGCCATTTTATGTGTCCTTGCAAAGTCTACAATCCTTTCCCCTCCTTTGTTTCTTATCCCAACACCATGTCTTCTTATGTCATCTGCTCCAACATTTCCCTCACCGACATGACCATTTAGGTCTCCTCCAACCCACTACTGCTCCTCCTCTGGTATACGCCACCTAGGTGCTCCCAGAAGTTATTTTCTCATCTCCATGCAACCAAAATGTGGTGGGTACGCACAAACCACATTTACTATCACTTTCTCTATCTCTATCTTTATCCATAGCAGCCTATCTGAAACCCTGTTCACTTGTACAATTCCTTGTTAAATCCCTGGGCTCAGCACAATCCCCACTCTATTTTTCATATCGTTTTCACCCGCTTCCTTTGCCTTTTGATCTTTCCACCTTGTTTCTTGAACACACAGCACATCTCTCTTCCATTCCCACTCATTGTTCCCACGTTCAGTGTTGCAATCCAAAATTTTCTCGTGCAAATATCTTTTCTTTCTTTTCTTTGAGCTAGCTTTTTTAACCTTATCCGCTCTTGATAAGGTAGCCTTTGCCCACTTTTCACAGCGTTAATGATCTTTGAAAGTAGTTTTAATTTCTTTGAAAATTATTTGATTTTCCTTTAAATTCTTAAAATCTACAAGTTTTAGATTCTTTAAAATGTGAAAAATAAAATTTAAAGATGTACAAATTTCCGATCTTTAAAAATTATTCCGTAGCTTTAAAAGCATTTTCAACTTTAAATACTTAAAATAATACGTTTTTCTCGTTTGATTATTTTTGCTGAAGTTTATTGTTTTCCAGTAAAAACTGATATTTTGCTACATATAATGTTTATTGGTCCAATTTTTGTATGTGACAATTTCTACTGAATAAAATGAGTTATTGGTATAATGGTTAACATATCAACAATAAATATGACATATTGTTTTTAATACTCCTAACAATTTTTGAGTTTTTGTAATGATTTTATTTGCAAATAAATTTTGAAAAAATCGAGGCTAAATTTAGAATACCTACGCTACACAAAATATTTTACTTACCTACACTTATATTTGATTTTTGATCGCCTAGTCTGATTGTCCTAGGTAATGAAGAATTAAATCAGGCATATTGGTACTCTTCTAAAAAACGACTTCTTGAAATAATTTGTTTTCAATTAATTTTCTTACGGGTACTAACTTATTAATTCTACAATTTCTTATATCCTTATTCCATGTTCTATTTCTGGTTTATCTGAAATGTTTCTAGTCCATTTAGGAACTTATGGACGCCATCTAACTGCGACATTTTTTATCATGCTACTAGTACTATTCAATAACTTGCTTAATTCGTTGAGATAGTTAGATTACCAATTATGTTTCCTCACATACCTATACTATTTTTTCACTAAAGAAAAACCTTTTAATTTTTTATGTACCATTATTGATATGTATGTATATTCGTGATTTTACTTGTTTATACTATTTCATTTCGTTATCATTAAAATTGTAAGTGTTCTAAAAAACGGTTTTTCTTACATCAAATTTTATATTTGATTTTAAGCATTAGTGCGTTTTAGTATTTTTTATAACAAATTTATGAAAACTATTAAAACCCCAAAGATTCAAAAATATTGCTTGATAGATTGTTGAATATGATATTCATACAAACACTGTGTTCTAAATACTTACCTATTCCTCATATCTTTGAATTCAAAATAAGTAATAGAGCAACATGCGACAACACATGTTTGTAAAATCTTTCATTAGTGCCTATATAAAAACATCCAAAATGTTATATAAATAGCTATTAATAGTCGTACGCTATTTATTTCATTAATGTAAAATTTTAACAGAAGATAAGAGAGACACTCAAGCAGATAATTTTATTGTAAAAATAGCAAACTTTTAAAAACATTTATTGTTTGTCTATTTATACAAATATAAAATAAATTATACTTGAACAGTGTTTACCTTAATTATTATTTTAGTGGGCACCTGGTGGCTCTCTATAAAAATTAATTATTTTCATGTCCTACGTCCAAATTTTACAATAAAAACATTGATAATATCTTAAATTGGAGAGCACTTATTGGATTGGTCCTAGGTCTGATTTTACATCAACACATTACGAGTATTTCCGCAATTGACCTTTGCTTTATAATAATCTAAGCGATTACGACTAGTTATTATTTTAAATCCCATTATACTTATTTTCTTTCCAAATTAAAAATCAAAATACCTAGTTTTAAATTAATTTTTTGACTTTAGTGGCTTTAATTGCGACTATAAATTTTTTATATTCAAATTAATTGATTGCATTAAAAGAATAATTCCATTAAAACTTTAAATTAATTCAAACATTTATTATTACAATTTTAGTTTGTATACAGACTTCATGAATTATTGATAAAATTTACTGTCTATATACATTAATAAAATCAATAAAACTACAACGTAGCAAACAATTTCCTGAATAGGCATTTTGCTGTCACTGCAGTAATTCCTGGATTAATTGCTTTAGCAATTAGGACAATATATCAGTTGAATACTTAATGAAATTAAACTACTAAATTTTGTTGTTATGTTGCACTTAATACTGAGCTCTTCATATTAGGCATAATGGTTTGAAATCGTCCATTATGTTTTAAAGTAATTAAACTCGTGGATATTCTCAAAATGACATCATTTACTAAGTAGATTTTATTAGATTTTTGTCACTGAATTTAATTTTATAATTATTGCTTTTGAAGCTTCTTGTGTGGCGACTCATTCGGAACAATACTTACTTTAACCCCTTAAAGCCTAAGACGCGTATATTCGTCCTGTTAAGATAGCTAAAAGGCGTATACGCATACAATTTCGAGAGATGACATGGATTTTACAGTTGGAAAATTATTCCTTTTTATGTTTATATTGACAAAATAATTATTAATATCAAATAAGTATCCGAAGCTCTTTTCTTTTATATTTTGGAATTAAACATTTTAGAACTATTTTTATCGCTACCAGATTGCCATACTAAACTTGTTATCGACATTAATGGGCTAATAAAACTACGACAGAAAACTTTTTAATAAATTATCATTTCTATAAAAGTTTACCTGTCATAGGGAAGGTTTTACTGATATATTGACAAAATAATTATTAACATCAAATAAGCATCCGAAGCTCTTTTCTTATATATTTTGGAATTAAACATTTCAGAACTATTTTATCGCTACCAGATTGCCATACTAAACTTGTTATCGACATTAATATGTAGGTTAATAAAACTACGACAGAAAACTTTTTAATAAATTATCATTTCTATAAAAGTTTACCTGTCATAGGGAAGGTTTAGGAAGCCCCAAGATAGTTTATTCGAATTGTACACTTCTAAGAAATGTTTTGGAGAGAACTTTTTATCAACATACATACTTAGAAATATTTTTTTTTAAATACAAACATTATGGTCACAAATTATTAATTTTATTTAATATTTTGATTTGCTGTCTTTATTGTAAAAAAAAGTTTTGTTAAGAGAGCTAATGCCAGAAATCTGTCTAACTTGTGCCAATTGATATCTCCAATTCTTATAAATTTGTTTTATTTTTATGTCTACTGTGCATCTGATAAGTCTATAATGCGTCCTATCGTAGATACGGGTGCCACCCATAGGATTTCATACTTCCCATGGTTGGATTGGGCTGAAATTTGGTATATTGGAAAGATCCATTGGCAGAAATTTTTATGTGAAAATAAAATATAATATGGAGATGAGCTAAGATCTGATTGACTTCAAATTTGGTGTGTAGATAGATCTATTTAGCACTCACTAACACAATTGAAAAACTATTTTTCAAAAAGTATTTTTGGATTGGTGTTACTGAGTGCCTAGTGGAACTGCATACTAAATTTTAAGTTAATCAGACAAACATTTTGAACCTGATTAAATTTTCGGCCCCTAGCCGATTCTGTTGATGAATCCTTCCAAGGCAGATGTGTAGGTACCAAATTGACCCCAATCTATCCATGGTCCATGGGAAGCGTGAAATCCTTAGTGGTGGCTTCCCTATCTACAGCATATAATAGGCTTTATCAGTTGCACAACAACTTTTGAACGCCCCGTTTTTGTACCTATTATATTATTTATATTTTTATTATTCTCAATTTTAGTATTATTGTAAAAAATGTAAAATATTTTATTTAAATAGGAATCTAAAAGATTAAAAATGTTACTTTAAAAGTTGTGGAAAATAATATAAAAGTTAATATACTGCGGTTTTTTTTAAATTTTAGTTGGAAAACGCGAGTAAACGCAAAATGGGGAAGCTGATTAGCCCTTTTTGTAAAAAATATATTTTACGTTGCAACAGTAAATACAAATCAACAGCAATTAACATTATTGGCATTCTTTACCTTTAATAAAAGGATAGAAAGTAGAAAATAAATATGCTTAAAATGAAACAAATAAAATAAATACTTTTCAAATAAAAATACTCAAATTTTCCTTTCGATAAGTTTTTTTTAGAAGATAAGGGCCATTTAATAAATTTTATAATCTAATATGAAATCATTGCGTGTTTTTATTAAATATAATAAATACATAGGTATGTATGTTTTTTCTTTAATAATTTTTTTTTCTGTCACCACTATGTACCTATGAGTATAATATTTTCCTTTTATCCTTTATTCATTTGCTGTTATATGTAACTTGTATGCTTTCCTCTCTTCTCTTCTCATTATATGACTGTAATCAAAATTTCAATCTCTATATAAGGATCAACATGCAAATTCTGCTTCAGTTTACACTCGTCTTAACTGACGTACGCGATTCCATATATTATGGCGTCGAACCTTGTCATTTCTGCTTTGGTCATTGTAGGTAAGTTAGGTACTTTTAAATATTTAAATACTGAGGGATATCGTTCCGCTTTTTATGAGAGTGATTAAATCATGCATATTTTTCTCGCCTCTTATCAAAAGAGTTTTCTAGAAAAGAAATAGCACTTACATGTCGTATTTATTTATCTATTTTAGACATCTATTACAAAATTTTAAGTAAAATCATTTTAAAATTTAATACAAAAACGATCAAACTTGAAGAAATTTTACATGTCTATTGACAAGAATGTATTTATAATTTTTTGAAAAAAGATAAGTGGGCTGAACATTATGAGGCCCAAAAATTAAACTTTATTGGCTTCATAAGTATTTGGTGTGTATAACCGCAAGCAGCTAACAAATCCGTTTACACTTAAATTCTGAAAGTTTATTTTAAAAAACTATTGATCATCGATTTTATAAATGACTTTATTGCTTTTTTTATATTTAAATATACGGCTCAGGGTCCTAAGTCCCGCACCATATTTCTTGTTATTGTTTTTGAATTTTAATAACTCTATATTTTTTATTTCTGACTAGATTGTTTTATGGATAAACTAGATAGTAATTTCAATCACCAAGCTTGACTGACCATCTTATCATGCTTCAGCTTGGGTGTAGAACAAGATGCACATCATCACATAGTTTTGATTTGATCTTTAAAAAATGTTGTTTTACGTTGAAGCACCATACTTACACATATTTTGGTTATATAATATTCAATTCTATCGTGTTAATAGTAGCAAGATTTTAATTTATTTTTTATTATGTATGTTTGCTGAGTAAAGATTTCATTCTACATATTATATATTAATCAATTTTACTGAATTTAGATTGAATTCAATCAAAAAATTGAAGTTTGGTTCTCATATCAGTGGAAACAACATAGGGTTAGCAGTTCTTCAAAAGGTTAAACGTCCTCTAGGATAGAGGAATTTCTGAAATTTAAATCAATTGGTGCATAAATTAAGATTTACTTTTATAGCCCATGCAGCTTATAATACAGTCAGCAAATTAATAAATTGACGCCCTGCCATATTCATATGTGTATGTGTGTGTGTACTCTTTAACCCCTAAAAAATTAAAATTTCCTTGGAACCAAAATTTAGGTCTTGAAATATATATATCTAATTTGCTTAAAGATGTACAAATTTATAATCTATTCAAATTATTTTTTTTCAAATTAAGTAATCATAAACTTAAGAAAATTAGTATTTCAAATACTCGTATTTTGATACTTCCTATAAAAATCGAATAACAATCTAACTATGAACTATGCAAGTATATAGTTCTCAAACTCAATGATGACATAGTTAAAATGTTCACATAGCTTTCACACAGGTCATTGGCTAGTTATGTAACAGTTTTGACTTTGTTGGTGGTGTGCTTTTCTCACAAGTGACTGTTGAAAATGGTATTATAAAATGAGAATTCAAGCGAGCCTCGTTTCTTTATGCCGGGGGCGTATATTGGAGGGTACATACAAATGATTCTACTCAATGTTATGTTTCAGTCTTCGGATTTTTATGGGTTAGTGCAATTCCTCAAAAACGTGTAATTGAAGGTAGTCATGTAAGACCAAAAAGTTTCCCCGCTTCTGTTTCTCTTAAAGACCCAAGTGGTGATTGCGGGTCTACAATTATCGCTCCTCAGTGGTTGGTAACAGCTGCTCACTGCTTTCTTACTGAATCCTCCAAGTAAGTTTGTTTTAAAAAATCTGTTTTCTAGATTTAGTGATTCAAATATAATTTTATTAAAGACCTAAAAGATCAAAAAGTATGTTATTGTGGATGTTAGCCCCCACCACTATATGCTGAGTGCCAATGTTTTTGTGTTTATATAAAAGTATTTCGAAATCCCCCAATAAGAGAAGAAAAAATGAAATGTTAGATATCTCTAACATATATCAATAACTTTGTTAGCGTTCATGTACAAATATAGAAACAATGACATTTTATCCACATTATAAAACATCATATATTTAGTGTAACATGAATGCTAGCTAGTGAGCATTAAACATCCTTAATTTAGAGCTTTAGCTAACACTTTTTGACCCTTTTGTTTCTTAATATTTCATTCTTTTAGTATAAAACGTCAATAGAAATAGTATAAAGTACAACATTTAAATATGGTAATTATAGTTTCATGTGGACACAGACAGTTATTAAACGGGTCATTTGTTAGACAAATTCCGTCGGTCGTCTGTTAGACCGTTCATTTTCTAACAAAATGAACGAATTACAATTATCTAACAGATGACGTGTGTAACAGATATTAATAATTTATTTATTGTATTTAAGGAATACAGAAGTAACCAGCGTCAAAAGATATTGATCGAAGGCGTTTGTATCACAAATGACCGGTCTAACAGACTCTTTATTTTCAAAAATGGTCATCTGTCATCTTGTAATGTGTCTAACAAATGACTGAATCCTGTCAAATGCCAATTAAAGTGGAGATTAAAATAAACGTGTATCTAATATTTTTTGGTTGCTATACAATATTGGCATCTTTTGATAGATAAATGAAAAGTAGAATAAATGTTGAATGTAGTAACTAAGTTTTCATGTATGTAGACAAATATTGATAAATAAAGAAACATATCATCAATATACCTTTTCAAAAAGTTTATATATAGTTTGGTGCATAAAGAAGACCCACCCATTCAAATTTCACAATATAGCAATAATTAATCAACACAAATATACCTACTAAAACATACAATGCTAACAAGGAAATCCATTAAAGCCGATTGGCGCAATCTTCGTGCATAGTCTCTGTTGCAAAAGTGCCAAAGAGAATGGACTTGATGGCATAAAGCATCAGTAGATGGAGGTGAATTTTGTGAAAGTTGGCGTTTCATTAACCCCCAAACATTCTCAATTGGGTTTATGTTTTGGGAATATGGGGGCTAATCAAGACACCTAATGTTCTGTTGTGTTAACCACTGTGTTGTTAGCCATGACTTATGAATGGATGACGACAACTTTCTCATGATTTAGAAAATCAAATCTAGCAATTAGGTAGTTTTGTAGTATGTTTACATATCGCTCTGAATTTAGTGCATTTGCAAGTACCCCCCAAAAAGGTTATTGAGCATTTTTCTCTCACGAAAGGTACATATACCCATAAAAGCATTTTTCAAATTTGTTCTATTACATAATTAATATGAATCTGCGACAAAATCCCTATTTTTGGTTTTAGTAAGATGGATGTTGGGCTGTGGGATGGACAAGCTGGATCTCCAGATATTGTTGTAAGTTTTATTTTTTTTAAATATATACTGTTTTTAAATGTTCAGAGTTGTAAGTTGGTTAAAATACCGACCTAAGAATTAAGTTTATTTAAAATCAGATAGTGAGTTTTGATAAAATAATAAAATATTTTTTTAATAAGCTTCTAGTTTGCTTTATTAATTTATTTTTAGTACGATCCAAGAGACATTGATAAAGAAGGTCATGAAAACCATATTCGACACTTAAAACTTTCAAAAATTATTTTGCATCCTAAATATAAAAAGGGAGGTAATAACATATTTTACATTTTAAAATTATAAAATTTATCTTATTTTATCCTAGCTTATATACGAGCATAGCAATTGTCTCACATAAATTTCTGTATTTTAAAGAACATAACACTTTATTTTTGTTTAAAAATAACACTTACTTTATAGGTACCTAAATTCTCTATTGTCATTTTCCGTTGTAGTTTATGATTATGATATTGCCATGGTAAAACTAACCAAACCTTTAGATATTAATTCTAATCCTTCAATTGAAAAAATGGACTTACCAAATCACTCTGTGGGCACTTCTTGGCCACCAGTAGGTGCAAAATGCACCGTTGTTGGCTGGGGATGCGAAGAAGATGATGGAGTGGCAACCCCTGATGAGCAAGAAGGCATACTGCCAGTTCAAAGTAGAGAGGATTGCAACAGCTATTACGAGGATTTCGCAGGATACAATCCAGGCATTTTGCCTGACAGTGAAATATGCGTTGGAAATTTTGACGGAGATGGTGCAGCTATTTGTCCCGTAAGTTGTAACAAATAAATTTACATATGTCTATGATAATTTAGTAAAGAAAGACCAAACGATCAGCAATTAGCAATAAATCCACATATTTCAGGATTTCAAGCTCTATGTGCTGGAATATAGAGGAGTGCTCGAAATCCTAGTATATGTGCTTGTTTAAAAAATTGGAGAGTCAATATACAGATTTCCATGGATTATTCACACGTGAAACAAGCGGTTTTTTTTTGTATTTTTACCAAATTGAGAATAGTTCACGCGTGTTATTATCTGTAAAATTAACAACCTAAAACCATTCGTGAAACATGCGTGATCTGACAGGTATCCATAGTGTCACGCGTGATCCTGCCGAAATTACGCGTTCAGCAACCAGTTTAAATTTTAGTAGGTACTTAGATTTTTGGTCTTTATAAATTTTGCTTCCTTCATCATATTAATATATGCCGTAGTTTCGTATATTGGATTTGGATGTTGCATTTAGTACCTAATAAAAATATCTACTTAAAAGTTTATATTACTAATAGTAGATACAGTATACAATTAAAGGATGTAATACAAAACTGCAAATGTTTATCTTGGAAAAGAAATAAGAAATATAGGCTTGAATATAGGTATCTTGCCTGACGTAACTGAATTCATGTTTGAAACAAAATATCTATTTTTTACTCATTTTAGGGTGATAGTGGTAGTGGACTTTATTGCAAAGATTCATCTAATAAATGGAAATTGGCTGGAGTTGTTTCTGCTGGAAACCTTGAGGAACCAAGCATGTATCCTGGTGTCTTTACAAGAGTTTCCTATTTTCGCAACTGGATAGACAAGATTATTGCAACCGAATAAACCTTTGAACAATTGAAATGCATAGTGTATTATTTGTTTACTAAAACATGTTATTTTGTTTTATTTAAAATAAAAATGTTGATAATGATAATTTCATACCTATAGATATTCGAAAGAATTGGGAATTTAAATTATGGTAAAGCGTACACCTACTTTGGTTCACCCTTTGGGATGTCATTGAAGAAGAACAAAATGATTATTTATAATTTCATTAATTTTACAAATATTATTCTCAGATTTCGATACATTAACAAAACATTTTGAGTGCCTGCCCGGGTAAAAAGGTAGCATATGTGCCTGAGGTCAAGGGTTGTGGTCCCAAAGGTAATAGGTATCCTTCTTTTTGAATAATGCCTTCAATAGCTTTTGCAGTTTGTCAAAGTACTTTCTTAGCATCTCTTGTGTGAAGGTCGCCATTGGTTACTGCAATAAGGTTTTGAGATCGATCTTTTCTCTCAAATCCTCTAATTTTGGGAACGCAAATCTATCGTATTTTTGTTTCTGTCCAGTGCATAGTGGCTGTGTAAGTACTCTAAATGTGTTCAACCGCACAACTAGCACTCTGTATAAAAGAATAGGTGCTTAGAAATATTCTTATACCCACAGAAACTACTTGAAATAGTTTGGCATATTTGTTTTGGTATGGGAAGCACAACTACTCATACATGCAGAACATATAAATTTCGATACGCCTTATAAATTAAAATTGATATAAAAAGTGTTCACTAATTTGGGTTGGAAATGAAGAATGAGTTTAAACAACTGGTTTTAATTGAAGGGATATGAATAATAATCTGCCACTGATAATTCATTTAATGATGGAAATATATGGATATTATTAGTTAAAAGATGGTTGGCTCTCCCAAAACAAATTCCAAAAATACGAAAAAGTAGAAAGAGTGCCAAATTGCAAAGAAGCAATGCATACACAAAACAGAACTGGAAAAAATAGATCACTATGTTGGGAAACACCAGAAGTGGCATTTATAATAATAAGCAAATTGTTGAAACGAATGAAATTATTGTTCATTCTTTTTTTTAATGTTTATCGATTTTTCTTCGTGCAATATTTTTTGTTTCTATTTTGTCACTGAAATGAGTGACGAAAAGTTTTCACTCACTTATTTTTTCGGTCATAAAATAAGAGAAACAAAAAAGAATATTCACACAAATCAGAAATGTTACCGGGAAGAGTTTAAAAAAATGTTGAAAAGAAAATATTTATTTAGTAATTAAACATAGTAAGTAAAGAGATTCAAAATAAATTATACTTACAAATAAATAGAACATGAATGAATAAATATTTTCTGGTCAACTTACTATGTTTATTTACTAAATCAATATGTTCTGTTCAACATTTTTTAAACTATGCCCGATAACTTATGCGCCACCCTGTATTAACAAACAAACAGCATAATATAGAGAAAACATTTGTTATTGCAGTTTACAAATGAACATTTTGCAAACGTACTAGCTTCCCCGTTTCATCGTCAGATGCTAATGAATAAGAATCAAATGAATCAAAATTAAGCAGAGCTTTGAGTTCCGTATTGCATAAACTTAATCGATTTACATTTAGCTTGAGTAAATATTTCAGAAGTAGTCATGAAATGAACGCGATTTCTATCATTATAGAATTATATTCTTTTTCTGGAGAGCACTCAAAACCGGTAAAAAATTTAAAAAAGCACATATACACATTCCTGACCTACTGAAAGCTTTTCACCACTTGGTCTTGTGATTTATTTTTCACTCAGCCTCATGAGAAATAAATCAACTTGTGGCAAAAAACTTTTAGTGGTCATTCGTGGCATAATGTATTATTTCGTAAATATTGAATGATTTACTGTGTCAAACTAGAAGATAGATAAATATTATTTACTTGTCATCCAAAAATGTCATTATTTAAAAAAAACTTCATCCTAAATCATTTATGAAATACATTACTAAAACAACTGAATTTTGGTGTTTAGAATAAATAAAGTAACAAAAATGAGAAACACGATTTATTAAAATTTACCTATTTTATATATACAGATTTTATAGATTGAATGGGGTGAAATGTGACTAATTGCATTAATTTTTTAGTCAAATGTTTATGACCACTATAATTTTAAATGAAATTTGTTTCTAGCTTTGTGTACAATACATACCTACTATGTATTTGAGGTAGAATGTCGTTTAGTATGTCGTGATTTAGTAATATACCTAACATTGCATGTTTCAGACTTATATACTTAATTACATCAATGCTAGTATTAGTAGGTTACAGATCGAGTTGTTTCTCTCTCTTTCTGGCAAGTCGAGCGCCGTTTGCGTCCAATCACAGCACTTTTAATGTTGTGACCCAGGACCGATATGCATTTCGCAAGCTATACACATACACGGTGTAGCCGGTACGCAACGGACACTACGGGGGAAGCACACTTTGACCTCCTATATTGACAACCTAGAAGCGTTAACCAACAGAAGCAAACACTTTACAACTACACTTTTATAGAGTGAAAAATTTCAAATAGGGTTTTAATACTTTTAAATATAACTCGATACACCAAATATATAATCATTTAAAACAATTGGGCATTAAAAAAAGAAAATGTAAAAATGCACATGTAGTTGGTTATACCCTGACACCGACGATTCTTAATTACGAGTCTTAGGTAGAATAGGGTATTTATTTATTCTCTGTTATAAAACTTAATTGGAAATGATCAAAAGGTTTCGAATTGTGCTGTAAAATCAAATGTTCTTACATATATCTAGCCAAATGCAGAAAATCACATTAATACTTATTGCATGCGACTAGAAGCAATGTCCTATAGATTAGTTGTCCTCTAAATACCTATCTCAATTCAAAAGTGTTTTATACAATTCTGTTTCTGTGTAAATTATTTAGCATATTAGTGTACTAAACAAGAAATTAGTTCATATCCAAAGTTCACGTGATGTTAGACCCAGACGGGTTGAATGTTAAAATAAAAAATTTAGCAATCCAGAAAATCGAACTATCAGAACGTATACGGAAGCGGTCAAAATGACCACTATGAAAATATTTGGCTTTAAGAAAAAAGTATTAGGTTAATAAGATACGTGTAGCCCATGTTATTGATACAAAACTTATAATTTCATAATTTTATAATTTGGGTATATATACATTAAAAAAGTGTCAGCTCAATCCAAATATTCTGATTAAAAAATCTGTCTCAAACCCTAAAATACTTTTAAGTGAAACTAGACGGGTGGTGGTTGTTTTACAGTGTAAAGCTTATTGCACTGCAATGCTAATTTAATGTTCCATAACATACCCATCTCCAAATTGGAAACTGATATTTAAGCCCAACGTCCCAAAAATGTAGGCTCGCGTCTTAATCACCCATGTCCATCATCATGAGTTATTTTTGAAACTGTAAGTTGTCCAAAAACTTCGATGTCAATTGAAAAGTATTAAAAAAGAACTAATTCTGTGGCTCCATTTTTTAACTTTTATTAGTTCGTAGAACCATTGTCTAAAAAGATTTGCAGATTTCTTTGGGCAATATTTAAAAACAGAGTGACTTTTAACAACTTCTACTACACCTATTTCCATCTTTCTACTTTTATTAGATGCGCCGTAGGCGAAATTGGTAGGTGCCACCTCCTTGTACACAATCCAAGTCCAAAACTAAAAAATGCAACCATTGGTCATCGACGAGTGGCATTCTTAGCAGCATGGTATCGCCCCCTTTGGTAGAGTTGTAGCACGATTTGTCTACTACTAGCAATTAATATCCCTTAGCATATCTACCGATCATTTTTGACCTCTTACATGTTATATAAAAATACATAAAACATTATTTATTTGACAATAAAATGATAAGGAGTGGTATAAAAATCGGACATTAAATAAGGGATGTTTACACATGGGTGAAAAACTACCCAAAAACAAAGAAATCTATAATTTTTGTGACAAGACAACTGTTAAAAAATTAGGATTATATACTTGTATTTGGTACACAAGTACCTTGGTAAGATGTATTGACAGAAATTTTATTTTTTGAAAAATATATGGGGGACGAGCTAGGGACCGATGACATCAATAGGTCATGTGTTTAGTTGATTTGATGGCAAAAGAAAAAGAACAGACAGAGAGTAGGTATATATTAAGTATATTTATCAATACAAACATCTACAAATAAAAATCAGTTTGACACAAAACACGAGTCTTATTTACGAAAGCTAAAATGATGGTAATGTTGCCTCCATTATCATTGTTAAGTACTTGTAAATCCAAACTGTAAAAATGATTAATAAAATAATCAAAAATGTCTAAAACTAAGTTGTCTTTTCCCTTTATACAGCAACTTTTAATTACACATTATAAAAAAACTAACTTATTGTCATGGTCACAGCTGAGGCTAAATTAAAGAGTGATACTTCCGTAACAATGATTTGGACAAATTACATTTTTGATGTGAAAGTTTGAGTACATGTACAATTCATGTATTCAAATTTATTTTGTCAAGCATCAATAATTATAGATCAATCGTGGTAGAACCAAATAAAATTGATATATAAATTAAGAATCAATTAAATCAATAAGATTTATGATGTAACTTTCTTTTGTTACACTTTTGAAAATAGAATTCATTGCTTTGCAAAATAATTTTGAGTGCTAAAATTTAAATTTTATTTTTGAAGTGCCACCTTTCAACAGAACAAAATTTAACTATTTGAATCGAAAAGCCATGATGGCCAAACAATTCAATATATAACAAAAACAAAACATACTACCTAACTACCGGATTTAATAGTTCATGAAGATATTCGTAATATGTATGTAGAAACACTATAGTTTCAAAATAGACGGTCCATCGTAAGGCTTGTTGAAAATGAAATTGGTTACATAAAAACAAGCTTTACATCATAGGCTAAATCGTTTGTCACAAGAGAGTTACAGTTGCTCCATTTAAACGATTCAGAAGTCTAGTAGATACATAAATGATAAATATTTCAATACTTTTCACATTTATAAATTGATATGTAAATTAAATTCAAATAGCTATACAAATCAGTTCTTGAATAACTACACATTATCTATAACAATATTAGTTTTCAGCATGGATAACCAACCAGTATTTGATATATTAAAGGAAAAAGGAAAAGACTGCAAATAAGGAGCAATAGACATTAACATCGAAGAAACAAGCAACTAGACATTCTATTAGTTTTTAAATATATATGATGATAACAAATTTTATTCACTGAAATGTATGCCCCAGAAATTTTCCTGATCTATGATCCTGCAAAATAAAATTCTACCCAATGTTTCTGTAAAATTTATTTGTCACGTATCAAAGTATGAAATTTATGATTTTTGATGACTTTTTGTTTGTTTAACTTACATATGTTATAGAAACGTGAATTTCCTAGAAATACTGACAAGTCTTATAAATAATTGACTACATCTCCTTCATTCATCGCAGACTAATCTACACATTCACTAAATTAAAGTTGTGACAGATCTCATGGACGTTGTTTTAGCCATGTGAAGTTATCCGGACCTCTAATGTTGAAACCTTCGGGGGGATGTTTAAACACATTGGTATATAATTCACTAGCATCAGGTTCAGGATCAGCTTTGGCGGATTCAACTTCTTCATCAACCGTTTTCTTCACTGATTTCTCAATTTCCTAATAATAGATAAACTTTAATTAAATAATAATTTCTCCACTGTTACGTTGCATAAAAATATTTTGGTTTGTTTCAAAGCAGTGTAGCTGGATACTGGGCTAACATAAATTCATTTAACCTGATCCAAATAACTATAAATAATTTTATCTGCTGAGTTAGAAATTTAAAATTAATTAACAAACAATCAGTCATTAAGTAGGTTATTTAAATTCAACTTTCAAAATGTACGTATTTAAGTTTCCAAATAAATAAGCTTGGTCAAAAAGGTTAAAGCTCTCTCAAAACAACTTCTAAAAATTCTTAAAACAAATGAAATTAAATACGGTTAGCTACGGCATGGCTCTAAATAGATTTTATTAAGTAAATTATTTTTTAAGATTTTAGAGCTAACAAAGTCGAAAATAGACATAATTTAAGAACATAAAGACCGTCAAATATGCTTAGGTATGTTTAACCCTTGGAGGATTGAGCTCAAATTAGGTACACAGGTACGTACCTTGGAAAGATTCGTCGACAATTTAAAAAAAATCGATGAATCTTTCCAAGATACCTGCGTACCAAATTCAAAGGTGGCTTCAAATATGGTGGGTGGATCAACTAGTCACTCAGTAACACAATTTTGATTTATCGATTTTTAGGGCAAAAATCGATATTTTGGCCAAAATCACTTAAATGGCACTAAAATACAAGAAATATCCTATCGTGCTCAAATTTGTGATTTAGAATTAGGAAGGCATTAGGAATAATGTATTAGAAACCCGTATGCCTCACTTTTAAGGTTGCTGATCTATGAAGACCAACATACTGAGGTAGGTCCATAAGAATTGATTTTTAAACATGAATTTATTCAGATATAAATGGCTCTATTTGATTTAAAATAATTTATTATTTTATTTCAAGGTAATTTATAGTAGTTTTGGAATGATTTTCTTTCCTAAAATTGAATTTAAGAAAAATCGATTTTAATGCATCAGCCGGGTCTGGTCCCAAAAAACAGTAGACCTCAATTTTTGACTTTGGATAAAGCTATGACTTTTTCACTTGGCACATTTATAACATACCAAATAAAGAATAGATGTACCAAATATGAAGACATTCCAATACACTATTCAAGCTTTATTGTTCCTACATATATAAGATTTTCATATACCTATGGGCTATTTTACACCCAAAAAAAAGTAACTTTTTGGAGCAATATTTTTTAATGACATTAGGTGCTGAAACTGTTTTCCTCCTTATGTCATACAAACATTTACCCGTTTAATTTTATTGTAACTTTTCTTCAGTTAGAATGGAAGGTCTACCACGTCGCGCAGCGTCCATAACAGAACCCGTTTCTCGAAATTTAGATATTAAATCTCTGACA
>JAUYWI010108528.1:0-11057 GCA_034780595.1 Parotoplana pacifica
CTATAAGGTTAATCACCATTGTGTTTCAGTTTCGCCATGGGCATAGACACGTGAATGGTAAGGATTACTATTACAGGTATATACTACTATTTGATTACATATAATTTCAACTAACTGTTGACTTATAGCAGCACACATTGTAGGTATTTTTATAGTATCATGCATTCCCTGTGTTTCATTATTTGTAATCTTCCATGTGACAAATTTGTATTATTAAGCCATACTAAAAAAATAAATTATAATCAATGTGCAGTTTTATCATGTTTCCTATATAAAAGTATAGAAATACAATCAAAAATTGAAGACATACATTTAAATGTATGTAAGTATGTTTATATTTACATTTATTATATGTACTTTAAAAATTATGCCCTAAATTATATTTTGTTGTGCCCTTTTGTCAAAAGCCAGCCACCCCAATAATTATTACATTCCTATGTGCCTGAGTTCTCATTCCAGAAAACTTACCCAAAGGATAGTGCTATGGATTTTATGTAACAATAGTGATATTATTTTACAAACATAATTCTTATAATTTTAATAGGAATTCCATTTTAATACACAAAAATTATTTACTAATAATAGAAAATGTACAACTAATATAAGCAACTTTCTGTGTAATAGCCAGTGTCATTTTAATTTAGTTTAATTTGTACTTGTCTTGAAAACAAAGTCTTGAGAAAGTATTCACCCTTTCATCGATTTGGCTCAATATGGGTCTTCCAGCACCTTCTCTGTTACCAGCACCTTGAATTTATGTTCTCAATGCCTTCTTTACACCAATGTTGAATGGTTTGTAATGCTTGGACCTTCTCAATTTCTTCTGGCCATGCAATTATTAACTTCTTGTGAATTTCAGTGGCATTTTTTCCATTTCTCCTTTCAGTTTTAGTGTAAAATTTCATATATTCTTTCTTAATTTCCATTATAACAAGTTAATAACAGCTAACCATAGGAGTATTGATTGATTAATAATAAATTACATAAATATGTCTACACAAATATGTCTATGGCCATAGATTTTATTCATGAACCATAGAAATTATAATACATGATTTTAGCTTTCTCTTGCTATCCAAAAATTTTTAGATGGGGGCGCAAATAATTATGGGATGACCTAAGTACATCTTTTGACACCAATTTTTAACTGATAATTTTTTTCTAATGGCACTAGATCAGAGCCAAATAATCCAGAAGTTTACTGAAATTTACTGGAAGCTACTTTAGCAGGTCTTTGAGGCAATAATATGGTTCCAACTACCTCAATATCCCATATTTATATTTTAAAGACACTTACTATTCTTCTAATGCCATTATAGTAGTCTATTAAGCTTTTGTAAGGCACTAGAAAGAACCAAAATAGCCTTAAAAAGAATGTGACTTTAATCAGCTCAATTTTAGATTCTATAGACAATTGTCTATTCTCATTATACATATTGGGTCTCCAAGCTTCTGTAAGGTATTGGAGATCCCTAAGAGCCTATAGTGGTTCTGACAGCTACTGGAAGCTAGTTCTCCAGTTCCCAAAGTTCAGAATAAATAACATTAGATGCAAATACATTGTCCCTAGATACAAAATATGAGAAGATTGTTGCCACATTCGTGTTCAAATTGTTTAATGATAGTACTACATCAGGGTCAAGGTAGTCCAAAATGATTCCGAAAGCACTTGATGTCAGAATGTGGATCCAATCAATTCAATATCTCATTAGAGACAACTCATTTGCACCTATGTATTTATTGACCTTTGGGAACTGGAGAAATAAATTCCAGTAGTTCTCATAACCACTATAGCCATCTTTGTGGACCTCCAATGCCTTACAGAAACTTGGAAACCCAATATGATGGTATTAGAAGGATACAAATTTGTCTCTAAAATTTGAAAATGAGAAGTCAAGCTGCTGATTGCAGCCACATTCTGTTTTTAAGGACTTGTCAAAGTACCTTTCAGAACCTCCAGGCCACTTTGGTTCCTAACAAACGCTTAGCCAAATAATATATTGAATGGCATTAGAATAATAGAAAATTATTTTTGAACCGGTTGAAGCCATATTATGGCCTCAATGACCTCCTAAAATAGCTTCCATTCTATACCTCTGTGACTTTGATCATCACCATCAGTAAAAATTTCATCAGTTAAATTAGGTGTCAAAAAATGTTTCGATTTATGTCTATGACATTATAGGACTGTCAAAAGATGGAAAACTTTGTATGATGATATTACATTTATATTGTCTAAAAAAATAGCTTCCTTTAGCTGCAATTTGGATTTAAATATTGATGGCAGCCATCTTGAATTTTCAAAATCCTCAAGGGTGTCAAGGTGATACCCGGTGGACTATCAATAAGGACCTATCAGAGATTCAAAATATGTCAAGAACAACTAAAATCCGCTTTTCTCCACTGGACTAATTGCAACCATAAACCGCGTTATGTAGATCAAAGGTCATAGCCATACCTGAAGTTTAAGAAAATGCTGAGTAAAAGGTTCCATCCGAATCAGATATGAAGCCACAATCATAGCCGAGCTGTAGTGGGTTCCATAATAGTAAGGCGGATTATCCCCCGTGGGGTCATCCCAATCATCAAAACGCCTAGAAAACTGGTCCAATCGTTGAGCATTCTGTGCTCCCATTGGTTTGGATAGATCACGAAAAGTGTCAGCAGAGGACAGATCCAAGGAATCAGAATCATAATCAGCAAGGACCCAAGGGAACACAGGATACTGCATTAGATCGTTGTAGGAACGGCCAGCTAACGTGTTAACAAACATCAGATACTGGAAATTACTGATCTCTCCACGCTGAAATGAAAATTAAAAAAAACATTCTTGATAATTAAATAAAATTGTTGCCTGATAACCCTCTTTTCACCTGATAATTGGGCGCAGTGAGAGAGAGTACACTCATATCATACTTCCCGTGCATGGAATGAGCTGAAATATGTTTTAAGGTAAACAATTTTTTAGAAAATAATGGTAAGGCGGGCCAAGCTAGGACCAATGACGTCACAAAAGGGCCGATTGACTGACTTTACGATGACAACGTTCATGAATAGTTACTTATAGGCAGTTGTATTTTTATATATGAAATTGTTTTTTTAAAATATTAATTCTTGTTCAATTATACTTGTATTTGTCCTATTCAATTTTTGACATTTCACGTTGAAATTTGTCGTAGGTATACCTAGTTACTAATAGCACAGAAATACATTTCTGTTGTTTCATTCACTGTATTCTCTTTGATCGTTCTTTCTAAATGTCTGTATTTTATATAGTGTGTCTGTATAATTGAATAAACACATTCCCATTTTCTTGTTGCTTTGTCTTTAGTAGCTCAAAACCAAACACAGCCCCGGTCTTTATCTACTTCCCACCCAAAGGACTTCCCATATTGAAATATTTACTTTTTATCTCACTAGTTAAGCCATTCTTAGTTTAAAAAGTAACCGTACCAGACTATCTAAATGTATGTTAAATGAGTGTTTTCTGAAGAATGATACCTTAAGACCACTTCTCGCAATGAATCAGCATTTTAAATCTGAAATCTTATTGTTTTGAAAAACATTCTTTAAGTTTGGTATGTAGATCTACTAAGGACTCGGTGATAAAATATTCAAAAAATTGAAAAAATATTGATTATTCAAATTTTGGGCAAAAAATCAATAATTTTGACCGAAACTAGTTAAATGGCCCTACAAATTTAAACCAAACATCCAATCTTGCTAAAATGTGAAATTTAGATTTAGGACAGCATTAGAAACAATGTATCAGAAAATTAGGTGCTTCACATTTTAAGGTTGCGCCTCTAGGTGTTGTTCTCGGACACAAAGAGTACATATTGTGCACTTACCTCCCAACGATGTGTAACGGATTTTTCACCAATTAAATTGCTAAAAATTCCCACACTTCTAAAATGGAGGAGACAGTACATAATAAAAAAAAATACTTTAAATAAAAATAAAGTTCCCTAATGAATGACTGCCAAATTACCCTGATTCCATTTTAGCGCTCGATTTTTGACCAGATACCGATTTTTGTGCACTGTCTGTCAATGAAGGAGCCACCTGATTGAATCTAAAAAAACAGATCAATAATCAGCTTAGAAATTAAAACAAAAAAGTTGTGTGAAAATAACTTTGTCTAAATTAATCTCAACTTTATTTATACCCAACAGGGTTCCCAAAACTAAGTAATCAGTCATAGTAAATAAAAAAATGTATATTCGAACGCGGAATTTTAGCGACAACAGACTTAAATTTTCAACTGATTTGTATATTCTTACATAGACAGAGAATTCCAATCCATTATTAGCCAAACTATAGATAAGAATTCGTCAACTGATTTAAATTAAATTTGCATGCCTTACTATGACGGATTACATAGTTTTGTGGTGTATATTGCCTAATTCAATACGTTCGATAAAGTACTTCAACTTAGACTGTTATAGGGTTATTCTTACAAGTTAATCAATAGAAAAATAGATCGAAAAATAGCAGCCATAATATTCTTAAATTGTAGTTTATTATTGGTTTATCTAATGAAATTATATTCACAAATAAGCTTTTTATTAGTTGAATAATCATAGTATCTAGTTGTTATAATACCTACAATTATCCGTTCTTCACCTAATAATAAATCACAAATTATATAATTTATTGAAAGGTATATTATTTGTAGTCTAAGAAATAGGAGACTTATACATTTTGAACTATAGTAACCTAAAAAAAAGATCTTAATACAAAACCAATCTGAAAGTATTTTTATAAATTATTTGTTACGATTATCCCTTGGTTATAATTTTAACTACTAACTAATGTAGTGTCATATTCTCTATTGTACGGATAATATTTCTAACTCAAAACTAAACAAACAGTAAATTGCAGTTTCTTTCTTTTACTTGACAAATGCAGTTATAGTATCAGATAGTTAGACCCACAGGCTAGAAGATACTCACAACGCTACTGGGGATGAGAGACATGGAGCTATAAGTACTCTTGGAAATAATGACGTGGTAGAGCCAAACACTATTATTGGAAGCTCTAGAACTGATGATACCAAGAAGAAAAAGAGCGGCATATCTCTAAGAAAATCTACACTTTGGGCAACATGGAATGTCAGGAGAATAACGAATGGAAAACTCGAAGTAATGACAACAGAAATGGAAAGATGCAACATCAAAATGTTTGGAATTGCGGAATATTGGTGGACGGATTAGGGCCGATTCACAAGCAGCAACAGAAATACAATTCCATACGCAGAAAAAGAAAGTGGAAGAAGGAGCAATGGCGTTGGATTTATATTGAACAAAGAGGCAACAAATGTATTTCTAGGATATGAACTGATCAGTAACAGAATCATCACTCTAAGGCATCGCAAGTAAGAGACGGACAGAAAAGGCATCAGGGATCTAAAAAGAGTGGACACAGCTTGACAGAGAATTCACCAGAAGAGCAAGGAAAGACAAAATACAATTTTTAGAAACTAAATGCACCGACATTGAGATGAGCTATGAAAATCCGAGAAAAGTGTTTTAGCTAGTACAAGAAATCACGTGTAAATGCACTGACGTTATCAACACTAACAGAGGCAAAATTGATCAAATTACGATAGGCAAATTACCGTAAAAAACCTTATGAAAATAAAGACGAAGGGGAGCAAAACCAACATAGGAGAAACGAAGAACATGAAAGAGATCCACCACCCCTTAAAGAAGAAGCTAAATTGGCTTTGAAACAAATACTAAATGGAAAATAACCCGGAATTGATGAAATCCCAATTGAGATATGGAAAGCAACTGGGAATGTAGGCATACAGTTTATGTGGGAGTTATGCTAAAGATATGTGCAACGGAAGAATGTCCTCAAGACTGCCGTATTTTTGCCCCTTACATAGAAGGGAAACCTAAGAGAATGTGCCCACTACCACATTATAAATCTAATCTCATACGCCAGCAACGTGCTGCTAATGATATTATCGTCAATAGGATGAAGCAAAAGTACGAAAAGGAAATAGGGATGGAACAAGCTGGCTTCATGGAAGGACGGGGAACAAGAGAGAAAATAATAAACATGTGATTAATTATTGAAAAGCATATAGAACACAATCTTCCTCTTTGTACATACTTTATTGATGAGCCACAAACAGACACCTTGTGGAAGTTTTAAGTAAAAAACAGAATGATTCAAAGTAGGCTGAGGAGTACGATAAGGATGTACTGTATCACCAACTCTTTACAACATTTATAAAGAAGACATTATGAGGTCAATATCGAACAAAGGACACGAGCGGGTCAAGATAAGCGGGAAAAGGAAAGTAATTTGAGGTTTGCTGACGGCACAACATTGTTATGTGGCAGCAGAAGAAACCTGTCAAATATGATCGACCGTACAAAACGATACACCGCAGAAAGGGGTCTAAAATAAATGCTAATAGACAAGAACAAGACAGATTTCAGAAATATTAAGCTAGACAACACTGAACTAGAAAAAAATCGACAAATTTGTCTACCTAGGATCCACAATCACACCACACCACAGAAACAAGATAAAGGATGGCGATGGCTCGGAATACAGTTCAAGGAATGACAACCATCGGGAAGAGTAGAAACGTCAGTAATTATTTTAAGCTGAGACTGTTGAAGGCCACAGCATTTGCCATTGTATCTTAATGGTAGTGAATCCTGGGCAATGACGAAGCGCAAAGAGAAAAAAGTAGATGTATTTGAGATGTGGGTATTTCGAAGGATATTGCAGGTGAGCTGGAGAGACATAAGAACACATCGATGTCAACATGGCGCTACAGAAAAGCATTGGACTTAAGAAGATGTAGCATTTTGGACACGTCAGGCGAGGTGGCTTAGAGAAAGCAATCATCCAAGGGAAGAAGAAGAAGAGGTTGACCATCAACACAATGGGATGAAAGATATAATTACCTGGACCGGTAGCCGACTGGTAACTGCAACAACCTCAGCAATGGACAGAAAAATGGCATACGATCGTGGAGGCTACCGCAGTGCTCATTGCGCCACCTGACTGAACGGACTGCACAATTTAAACACCAAATAGGATGCATTTAGTTACGAGTAAGAAAAAATATTTCCTTACTTGCCTAACAAGTACTTGAAACTAAAGTGCAACTTACTTTGAATACACTTTAGACTGCATTCGTTTAGGAAACACCAGAAGAAAGTTCCTACCATCGGCATTAAACACTTCTAGAGCAATTGGTTGTAAAAGGTAGCGACGTTTATGAATTTCTCTGATATCCTCAAATGGAAATTTGAAATACCTAGTGGAAGTAAAGCAAAAATGTAATAAGTGAGTTATTATACTAGATTATGTCATTATCTGGTACAAATTATTAAAATATTCAGATAACAACGTGAAAATTGAATAAACATATTGAATCCTATAAGTATATTTTGCTTGTTTCATTTCAAATTTCAAATAAGCTTTCAAACTCCTCTGGATATTGTTTTGAATACAGGATTAGTTTTTTCTCTAAACTTAAACCTCCATTCATCAAAGTATTTATTTTAATTTTTGCGTGAAGCAAATTCATTTTTAAAATTATTTTTTTATAACTATTTCTGTGTGACCAATATGCAATCTTATAACTATTTTAATTTACTTTGATTTCCATTAAATTTTACAAACAGATACTTCTTATTTGTGATATTCAAATTGTTGATATCACTATTTTAAGACTTACATTTTTTTAGGAAGTGAGCTGCTATGATTGCCCGTCCCACTTGAATGTGTTGATGGAACAATTGGATCATATGCGCCTTCTGGAAGACTGTCTATATCAACGATATCTCTGGTTTTCACCAAAGTGAACCCATCAATAACGTAGAAATGCTCTCTTCCAAACAGCAAAAGACCTTCAAACACATCCAGACCTTGTACCCTGGCTGTCCTGAACATGGAAGCTATATGCTCTCCAGGTTCTAATAAACGCAAAATGGCGGCTTGGCTATCCCTATGAACGTCACTCGGGTCATTTCCTAAATAGAATAAAGGCAGCTTATTTTAAATAAATAAATAAAATGGGCTAACCATACGATAGATTGACATATAAAATAAAATGACTGAAAATAGTTAAATTTATGAAAAGATTTCTAAAACATTGTATGAGAAAGTAACAGTTAGTCCAATCTCAACTAGGTTGAATTTTGCATCTAGGAAAGAATATTTCCTGTTTTAATAAAATTTTGTTAGCAATTAACCTCAATCCTTTAAAAAGAATATATGATGACAATGATTGTTTTTTATAAAGTGTTAGTATTGGTTTTATCTAAAAATGTTAAAACACTAATAGTTTCAGATAAAATCAACTGTAAAATCGTCCAAATTATAAAGCTATATCTACCTGTCTGCATAATTGATGCCTGACTATTTGCCATGTTCTGTGATTCTGCCTCCTCTCCTGGATCGGTTTGTGCTCCCGACTCTGTGCCCTCTTCAGTGGTAGAACTAGAGGGTGTAACAACACGCTCAAAAGATTCTATTGTACCAGTAGTTTCAGGCGCAGGACATATACTGGGTCGACGGAGCAAAGTTTCTGTCTGACGCAGAGATACTTTAGGAAAAAATGAATAATAACTATACAGTCAATAAAATATATTCTAGGATAGAGCAAATGAAGATACATAAACATGACATTACAACAAATCAAACTGAACAATCCATAGAAATGTATTATAGAATATCTACCGTACATATCGATTTCGATGGAAAATCCTTACATTCTGCTTTCTTGACCGTTTCTTCTTCATCAACTATGACGTCATCGGTGTCGTCCTGCGGTTCTTCTCTGGGGAGATTTTCTACCGCTAACTGTGATGGGTGGGGCAATAGGGAATGAGATCGATAATTTTCATAATACACAGTGGTATCCTTGCTCATGGCGACTTTATACTTTGGTTTCTAGAATTAAAAAGTTTCAATTTAATCAAATAATTTGCTGAAACAAACTACTAAAACAAATTCTATACATCAGGGATAGATATCCCTGAGAATATACCGGCATAATATTAATATATCCTCTGCTAATCAAATATCATTATTCTGAAATGAAAATCTTTCTCTTATTAAATAAAGTTAATTATATTTCTTTACCTCAACTGTTCCAGTTTTGGAGACACTAGAAGTGGAGTTATGCTTGTGTGGATAATGTTCATAAAAACGAGTATTTCTAATCATTTTTTTGCGCATTCTTCCGGGACCTTCTGTGGGATCCAAGGCCCATTTATCAAGAGGATTTGATTGGCAGGGTCCCCACAGACCACGCTCTCGAGTCAGTTCTAGTTCGTGTGCCTCCCATTCCGATGACAAGTAGCCACACATGAACACTTCATTCTAGGTACAAAAACAGTTTTCAACAGACACCACAATATTCTACTTAAATAATTGTTTTTTATAATAATATGTCATATTATTATAAAAAACAATTATTTAAGTAGAATATTGATGGTCATGAAGTTTACAAAATTTGGTATACTATTTGCTAAGGAATTATTGAATTTCAAGATTAGCGTTGGATAATTATTGCTAATAGGTAACGTTTGTATTTTATCAGTTTAATGATAATAATATATAAATTGATAAAACTACTCATTAGATATGATAACAAAATATTTTACTCATAGTGAACAAAGTTATGAAACAAATAGATAAGATTCATTTCTTAAACAAGCTCATTTTAGTAATTATAAAGTATTTATTTATATGAATATAAAAATTATAATCCCTAAATTTCTAGTTGGATAAAAGAAACAGTGACATTCGGCAACGATTTTAAGATGTAACATTGTTATTTTTTTAATATTACATGATGAGAAGCAGCTGTATGTTACATTAACTGGATAATTAGAACTATCATCATTTCTTGTTTCATTATAATTCATTAACTGAAGATTTGTCATTTCTTATGAACAATAAAAAATTGTACATCTGGCTTATAAAACAAAGCTAATAATAATCCTCTTGCATACAGAGTTTTATCCTAATCGGAGATCTCAGCTGGTTCATACGGAGTCCCCAAATGTCTGCTGATCTTATTATATCTAGAGCTTGTAGAAACTTAAGTCTACTAATTGCATTGCACAATAACAAAGAAAGAGATTTTATATTCTATCATAAAGTTAATTTTTGCACATTCTATCATCCAAAAAAATCAACTTCTTCAAAACGCTCCACTCGATAAAATTATAATAAAATTCCATTAACTTCATGAATTATTAATTTAAACCATAAAGTTGTGATTAATAAAATTGAACGTGTTTATGCTATAGACAACATAATTATCAATTTTAATATTTTACAATGAAATATGCACTTAACTATGATAGGACTCGTCTTTAATATAAAATAATTAAATTAGTAGATACTTTTTGCTCTAATTATAGCAAACATTCAAACTTACTCTTGTATATTGTTTGTACTGAAACTCGAATAATTCTTTAACTACAGCAACGTGAGGAGGAATCCAAAGCATTGCATCCTACAAATCAAATAGACAAGCTTAGCGTAGTAATTAAAACCTAAAAATAGACAAAATCATAAAATAATTTCAACATAGCAAAGATAATTTCAGATATAAAATACGTACAGCAAATTAATTTCAGATTTATAATACTTAATTTAGTAAATGCAGTGATAAATCTAAAATTGCAACCTCACACATGCCCGAAGCATTTGTTAAACTAAATTATATGAGGCAAGTCGTGTACTAATACAGAAGAAAAAACATCAAACAAAATAGTTTAGATCAACTAAATTAAATTATTAGGAAAAGCGCAGACCTGTCGTATGTACGAATTTTGTTTGTCAAAGAAATCCCTTGCCATACGCTAATTTTTTAATAGAATGCAACTGTTAACCCTACCCATACCAAATGTAGAATAAATCTTTACTGCAAAAAACATAAAAATAAGAACTAAAAATAATAAATAATATCAGTCAAGCCTTCGACAGTATTAACATCATAGAAATGAATGTAATCGAACCAAAAGATGTGTAAAAATATAAATATGGCTTCAACATAAAAACAACAT
>JAUYWI010108539.1:0-11055 GCA_034780595.1 Parotoplana pacifica
ATCAGCTACTGTAGCAGCTTTCAGCATAGTGGAATCGATTGGAAACTTCTTCAGAAAATAATCCACTGCAGTTATGTTATCAATACTTCCCTCTGTGAATATGAAACAATTTGGTTGAGTAGTTCAGATGTTATACCAGATTCAATATTGGACCTACCATTAAAATCACAAAAGTTATATGGAATTTTTAATAAAAATGGCTGAAAATGGAAAAATCTTAAAATCATCATAACTTTTGAACCACTCAACCAAATTCAAAAAGAAATCCAGATTTGGACTCAGCATGATGGGCTCTAACTTTTGGTAGTAGAATTTTGTTTAAATAAACAAACAAAAAAACCCAAAAAATTCTCACTGAAATGCCTATTATAGAAGTTTTAGTAATTCTGAAACAAATATTTTGGTTTAATATTTGGGCTATACTTCTTTCAAGTAAAATGTTATAATTTCATATTTACACAAATAGCAGCAATTTTTGACATATCTACAGAGTTATTTTTAAATATTATAAAAGCTAAAGTGACTCTCACTACATAGTGTAAATCCTTATGTGGTGAGAGTCTTGATACATATATTTTACGTTTTATGATGTTGACCTATGTATTTTAATCTTTAAACTTTTGAACTGTACCATCAATTTAATTCATTTTAATATATTTAAACAACAGTTGAATATTTTATTCTAATATAAAATAATTATTTGTACCACTTATAATATAAGGTAATATATAATTTTTTATATATTTAATTTAATTTTGGTTAGCTGCTTAGTGGTATATTAGGTTATTTGGTAAATATATCAATTAAAAGTTAAGATAAAACAGTTTCTTATTTTATTTATATAGAGCTACCTACCTAATAGTTATAAAGCTATTTTATTCTGATATAGAAATAATTATGCATATTATAATCTAAAATTAAAAGTTAAGATATCATTTAGTTTCTTATTATACTTAGTCACCAAATCCAAAGAGTTATCAGTTACCTAATATGAAGATATATTAGATAAATAGATTTACATTATCTAAGTCAGATAAAAAAATAATATTTCAGGAACTACTGGAATGTAAAGTTAATTTTCTAAATTAATTTAAATCTACTATTACTAATGCTAAGTATTGTATAATATTTTATATTTTCAAAAAAGATATTTTTTTAATTAGCTTCTTAATCACAAAAATAACTGTTAGTTTAGTGAGTAGGCAAAAATTTATACTCACCAAACTACCTATGCATGCAATGGATTTGAAAAAAAAAGTTTAGTACTCCTTTTGGGTCTAAAACTGATTTGTTTCATTTTTTTGATAAGTTGTTTCATGATTGTGTATATGCACTAAGTAATTTTAAATGTCTTCTACAAAAAACAATTACCGACAAATTAGAAAAAATGCTTTAAAAAATGTAATACCTGTTGTGTTGGTATAAATTTTGAAATAACTCACTTGGAAGTAAAAACTTTTGAACAACTAATATATGATGAGATATCACATAATGCTTTAAAATCTCCATCTCTATGTTTAGAGGATTCCACATGAAAAGCATATATACAAAGCATTATTCCAATAAATGATGCCGTAAACAGTATATATTTTAAAATCTTAATTCTCATTGTACAAACTGAAAGTAAAAATAAACTAGTTTATAAAAACTACCCGCAAATTTATCTATTATAAAAATATATGAAACAAACAAACCTGCTTTCCATTATAGACGTATTTATGTAATAACAGCGCTATTTGTTTGCACAAAAATATCATATTTAATATCTGTTATTTAAATGTCTCAGTCTGAAATTCTCATTCCTCACTAAAGTGTTTGAAGCTCCCTTACTCGAGACAATCCTCGGAAAATTGCATATATTTTAAGGAGTTCTTCGAGTGAGGGAGTCTCGAAAATTTAAGGAAGGAATAATAATTTCAGTTTTAAGTTTATTCTACCAATTTTTAATTGGGAAATATCTTTGGATTTTGTTGTAAAGATTTTGTATATGTGCATAATTTTTGTTTAGTAATGTCTTCTTTCAAATGTACATATATACCTAAATGTCTATATTGAAGATTAATTATATTTTACATAATCTCTATGAAAGAGCAATTAAAATATTGATTCTATCAATATAAAATAATCACAAAACTATGTTAATGACTGATGTTTTATGACTATGTTTTATGACTGATTTGATATACATTATCTTCATCATCATGATCATATTTAACTGATATATTTAATATTAAATATTTCAGTAATAGGTATTTACTAAATTTGTATTTGTTTTAAACGTTAGTGATATAATGCTAAAAATGATATTTATATCTATCATAAATGCTCAGTTAAAATTCTAAATGTGAAAAATTAATGGGTGTCAGATTCGAGGAGACCAAACATTGCCGTAAGGGTTGAACGGAAATAATTAATTAATATCAAAAGTTCTATTATCCATGACCTAATTCTTTCCATTCAATGTTCCTAATTTATTCAGTAGTTTCAGAGATATATAAAAAACAGCCTAAAGTTAGTGGCACACAAAACCATAAGTCGAAAGTCCCTTATTATAGTATGTACCTGATACACGCCTAATTTGAATTGTCGTTTAATTTTTGGAACTCGTTCTTTACTAATATTAATTGAATCATTGAAAAATATCTGCGTACCGGATGCCAAGCTTCCCCTATATCTTGCGAGAACAACAGGGATTAAACAGTAAAAATTGCGTACAATGTTTTATATTTTGAAGATCATATTATCCACAATCAAGATGTATACACATAATTATAAATAGTGAATAGCTACAGAAATAAACTCATATAGCATTACAAAAATCACGTGTACATCAATTTTATCAGAAAAAAACAATTGTGAATTTAATACACTTTACAGATGATAGAAAACCGAACATGTAAACTTTTACAAATTTAAATTAAAAACACAAAACAGCATCAACACTGATTCCTTGGTGAACAGTAATAAGAAATCATTTTTAAACAAATTATTTGGACAAGAAAAATGCATGTTTTCCTCCTATTTTATAATTATCCTAATGTTATATTCGGTCTTATCAATTCAGAATTATTCTATCACCTCTGATACAAATAACATTTATCAGATATAGCGGACATACACAAAGCTAAAGTGTAAATGGCATACAAAAACACCTTAATGTAAATTCCACTATTGGTGGTTAAAGTTTAAATAAAATATAATTAGGTATATATATATGTAACATAATAGGTTTAAAATACAACATTTGGCGATTTTCACAGTTTAAGACAACAAATCACAGCCCAAATTTAGACATTCTATTAGGAATAGTACATACTATTATCAATTAATATTAGAATGTAGCTATATAATACAATAAATACAAATTATGTAGAATGTATGTAAATAAACTAAATACAGAAACCGCAGGATAAAGATTCTACATAGCATAATGACATAATATTATTAACAAGTAGCAAATATTCAAAATAATAACCTAACTATCTGTAAAAGTCTAGTCTTTTCATAATATGTAATACACTAAATGGCATAAATGTTGCGACAAATAATATTGACTGCAATTGTGAATTTCGTAAAATCAAATTTTTATTAGCATCCAATGCTAGCTCTATACAGCCAGCCAGCAGTTTAATGTCTATGGCTAAAGATACCTTAACACAGTTATTTAGATTGTAGTATCATTGATTTTCTAAAAAGTCGATGGTTGCAAATTTATTTTAAATGTTGAATGTAGGCACAACGTTTAATTAATTTGACTTTAATATTTATGCCGGCTAGTGTATGTATCCGTTACTTGAAGCCGTAAGTATTATGGCACGTTGTCAAATTTTTTCAAAAGTAATGTTCATGATTTTAGTCCTGTTAATTTTCTGAGTAGGCAACAATATATGAAAAGACCATAATTGGCATCTAAATTAACCTATCAACCAAAAAACAATAAACCTACTTATGTGGTAGCGGAACATCTATTATGTATACTTCTACAAATTGTTTGCTTGAAGGAAAAATGCCACTGGCTTTATTTACAAAATCAAAAATACCCGGATTATAGATATAATGCATTAAGTCATAGAGACCTGACAAATGGCACTGCTACTATGAATGGGCATATAAGTAGAAAGCAAAATGAATAATGAATTCCAATAACCTACACAAAACTAATGACCAAATGAGTGTTGTAAAAATTGCACCACCAGTTACAACTAAAATTTAGAGAAGAAACATAACAATATAAATATTCAATGCTCAAAAATTGATAACAAAATCGTTCAAAGCAAATGTAGATAGGAATTGAAGTCATTTAATTATTTGAAAATACAACGCTTGCGGGGTAGCTATCCCTCGATCGAGCCAACATACTCGGTACTTTGGTTGCACGATGGTTTTTGAAAACATGAAGTGGACAAAATGTACGTTTTACCTAAAAAAAACCATAAACTTACAACGATACACATTGTTGTTCTAAATAGGTTTTTTAACCAGGTAATGTCATTTTGGTACTAGATTTTAGACTTAATAGATTTTTAAACAAATATCGAATGTTCAATAAAGAGAGTTAAAATGATGACTATAATCATGTTTCAATTGAATTTTTTAAACTTTAAATTTGAATCAATTAAAATTCTAGTTTAAAAGAGAATAAACCTTACAAATACATCTCAAAATTGTCAAATTAAATCAATTCTTATTGTCAAAGAAGGAGAATCCCCACACGATTAGAAGGACAAGGATGATTGATGCTTATATACATTTTCTCACTGTAGGGGTGATACACATTGTGACGGGCATGTGACATCTAAAGTTCCAATGCTTGGAATACTCTGCGACACCAGACAGCAGATGTATCGGGAGGTCTGTCCACATCGATTAGTCCTGGTTCTTTGAATTTAGTCAGTCTATTGTAGGTGTGCTCATAGGAGGCATCAAATGCATCTGAAGCAGAACCAACAACAACTAGTTTGGAAAATAGCGGTTCTAATAAATTGTTATTTATGTATGTAAAAAATTGGCGTATATAGGCGACTACGATGCCAAATGCCAATGACCTGAAACGAATTTGCATATAGTACAACCTTTTGAGTAAATTTGTGACGACCAAAAATAATGCATTTTAGTTCATACAGGCTTTAGTTCCAATTTCATCTCAGATCCACTTCTTTTCGGACGCGATAGGCTTTGTCACCTATCAAGCAATCCTAGAAGGGGCAAAGGCACGTCTGCCAATGAGCATCCTAAATTGAACGACACTCACTTGTTACCGTTGTCATAGTCAACGTTAAAATCAACCCAATACTCACGCACAATCTTAAAATTATTTACCTTGTCACTCACTAGCTTCTAATCAAATAATAAAATCAAAAAATCTAATGAATCAATGTCAGTTTATAACAAGAATATAAAAAATCGTTTTAAAAGAAACGTATGATTGATGCTTACCTAGACAACTGAATTATCAAAGGGTAAAAGATTGAAATGATTCAATTTTGTAATTTGATCTTGTAAAGTAAAATATAGAAGCTTACGTACAATTTTGCGCTTTTGATTATCAAATTCATAAATTACCTTTAAAAACAAAGTTTCTTTTTATATTCCTGTTTGCGTATTTTTTTGTAATAATTCTTTATACAGCCCCGTGCAAGTGTCCCCGCACCCTTAAATTTTCATATTTTGAATGTTATTTTTAACAGTCACTGTGAGAAAAGTATACATCCAACAAAGTTAAAAATTTTACACAACTATGCAACGACCTACTTGAAGGTTGTGTGAAAATATTAACTTTGTTGGTCATATAATTTTCTCACAGTGACTGTTAAAAATAACATTATGTAAGTGGATAATATATAAATTTATCCAACAATAATATTATTTGTTAATGGAACTGACAAATTGACACTTGATGAAATGCGCAAAAGGCTCCTTCCATATTAAAACAAAAAAGCGCAATTTGTGGTAATGACCTCTATCAGATAGGCTGTAAGCTGTTCCCTCTGAAGTAGAAGACCCACCTATATTTAACAAAATTCTATGATGCAAGTGAAGCCATATCCTATTTTCACGCAGAATTATATTGTAGTACAAGCTAAGCCATCCCTACTTTTGAAGCAGATCGGTTGTTTTCTTTTGGACATATAAATTCCAAAAATCTACATACATACATACATAGTTGATGTCTCAACCCCAATTTCAAGTCAATAAATGCCAACTAAGCTATCTTACTTTTATCTAGCATGGCTGGTGTGACTGCAACAAGAACCAGGAAGAGCAGTTCTCTGTACAGAGAACGATTTAGAACCGATCCGGACATGGCGCGCCGATATCTGAGCAACTCCAGCACTGCCTCATTCATTCTGCTCATTCGAATATGCTCCACAACTTTCACCATTACGTTCTCTGGCCGATGCACGTAAGCGGCGAATGGCCCAATTGGATCTGTTACCAGAGCATTGACATTAGCCAGATTCTCTGTTGTAATAAAATATTAAAATGGGAAATCTGTGTATCTTCTAAGTATGAGATAGTGAATTTAAAATAGTTCGATAAACAGTAACGTCAGTAAATAAAATTTTATAAAGCCAACGAAACGAAAAGAATTAGAAAACATTAATCAAAATACCAACAACATAAATTGAATATTTCTCACCTCGTTTATCCCATTGTTGATAAAGAGGCTGCCCTAGTCGACCAGAAATCTGTATCGCGTCCCATTTTGTATGAATCTCAACTCGTGCTCCATGACTCAGGTCAACATTCTAGAGAAAAAATAGAATGTGTCTTATCTGTATTATGTTCATTTCTGTTTCTTTATTGAAACCATTTTCAAATTCTAACTAAATTGTACAACGAATACTAAAAAGCACTTCAAAAGACGCCAGTTTCAGAATTCCACCTGGTACTCACATCAATGTCCTTGAAGAAGCATTTAGTATGATCGACGAACTCCTCAGCTTGCCGTGAGATTTGGTGATCGCGCAGCCACACCAGCACTAATCCCGGCAAATGGGAGGGCAGGCCCGCCCGGCGACAGGACCAGATGAGGTTCCAGAACAGCACCTGATGCTCTGCCAGGAGGGAGACGGCACGCAGACCCTCCTCTCCTTCTCGTTGCACCACAGTTTCCAGTTCCTTGCGCAGGACGCATGGACTCAGGTAGGGCACCGAGTTATTGAAGAGCGGACTGGGTCCTGGTATTGTCAACGGAGAGCAAGAGCTAAATAAAACAAAAAACAATAATTATTTTCGTAGTGGAAACTCATGGATGATAAAGTTCATAAAAACTACATGCAGACTGAAATCTTTACTGCAGCAAACATACAAAATATGAAATTAAAATCTTGCAAGCCTTCGATAGTACTAACAGCATAGTAATGAATATAATCCAACCAAAAGATGTGTAAAAATATATGGCTTCAACATAAACACAACATCCCTTCAAGATTAAACCAAAACTATGTAATCATGTGCATCTTGTTCTACACTCAAGCTGAAACATGAAAAGATGGTCAGTCAAGCTTGGTGAGTGAAAGTACATATTATCTAGTTTATCCGAAATCCAAAAATCAAAATCCATGAAACAATCCAGTCAGAAATGAAAAATGTAAAGATGCAAAACATTAGCAACAAATATGGTGCGGGACATAGGACCCTCAGCGCTGAGTTTTAACCAGTTTTATGTGTACACAACCGTCACTCTTCCCATAATATAGTTATTATTCAACATGTAAAAGGCTAAATAAGCACTCGTTGAATTAAAAGGCAGATCAAAAACAACTTTTGAGATGGTGGAATTATTACATTTATGCCAACAACATGTCATGGCCAGTGTTGTTTAAATATCGTAATTGACAGAAAATATTTGTAGAAGATGGAGAAGAGCGCATAGAATAATAATAGGTACTTTATAAATGAAGAAGGAGACAAACTATTTTATCATAGCCAAACTAGTTTCGTTTAATACTGTTAAACATTTTCAATGGCGACAAAAATTTTGTTTTTTAAATGTATAGAACTATACATATTACAATACAGATAAACAATTATTTTACAAAAATAAACAAATAATTAACAAACAAATTCTTTTTTACGCATAGAAATACAAAAGACGAAACCTATTCTGAACTCTAAGGGTATTGATAAATGTAATTACAACTTTTTTATTTTATTTTTGTATTATTTTTTTGTACTTGTATTTCTATGCGTAAAAAAGAATTGGTTTGTTAATTATTTGTTTATTTTTGTGAATTATTTGTTTATACATTGTTCTATACATTTAAAAAACAAAAAGTTTAATGAAACTAGTTTGGCTGTGATAAAATGGTTTGTCTTCTTCTTCATTTATAATTTAAAAAAACTGGACATTACCGGAATAGGTGCTTCTGGAGTTCACTTACTTCGTTATTCCCGGGTGGTAATTAATTCTGATGGTAAGATGAGGCACACACAATGAGGGACAGAAGGGACATCGTGTGTTGAGATTGCTTTCGTCTGGAGTCCATCCATGCTGGATTTGTTCGTCATAGATAAGTCCATTGCACTTTGGACAAGCAGAGCAAGAGTATAGCAGAACAGCTAGCCGACGTTTTCGCAGAGGATATTGTTGGCCCACAATATGCAGCGGTGGCCAGAGAAGAGCTCCCGTTATCAGATACCAAAGATCGTTAAATTGATATTCTGAAAATGAAAAAATCCGATCTATTAATCTAAATTTAACAAAAGCAGCAATGTAAATAGACTACAATTTCCCAAATATTTGTAGCTACGCAATTCCTGTAGTCAGTCGTAGTAGTATCCCACCAGCTACTCTTTTGGGGTATTAATTTTAGTAATTTACAATCGATGGCTGGGCACATTTAAAAAAAATGTCTACATAAATATTTGTCTACGGTAAGGATTTTATAAATCAAATATTGTTTTCTTCACAACAATAAATCTGTGCAGAAGAACAGCTTCCACGAGCAGATAAATGTCAAAAAACGGAACCAGAAAATACGATTTTTCTACATATGTTACAATTTAAGCCATAGACATTGCGTGCTCCGGAAGAATAAAAATTAGCGCATGGAAGCATCCCCTACGAGTCCAATAAAATGAGAAAAAAAACGGAGTCACAAATTTGATATCTCCAAAAGATTTCATAATATTCTTCTTCTAATTGATTGTGTATGGCTAAATTACCAGAGCCATAGAAATCACTTTATTACCGGTGTACAGTACCTATCATGCATATTAATTTCTATGCTTGTATTGTTTCTTCATGATGACAAAAAATACAGCTATCGACCAAATCATCTCACCTTTGTTACGATCAGGAGTTTCTCTCGGCGTGTTGGGATCAGTAGAGGGTGAACTAGAAGCAACACTGGAAGAACGATTTGAGCGAGGGGTTCCATAGTTATCGGTCGGACTTCGTGAGGACTACATGGCAAGGTAGAATAAATATGGCATATTAAAACATGAAAACATAATACAGGATGTCCCATAAGTGACTACGACATAGAAAGCACCTCATTGGCCTCTTTTTCTTGAGTGGTGGTGTAACATCAGAGAGTTATGTATGTTCTCACATTTTCAACAAGATGGGGCATCTGCTCACACTGCAAGAGTGACAAGGGAATACTTGACGGAAACCTCCCAGGATAGGTGGGTAGGGAAATTTGGACCAACACCGTGGCCAGCCCGAAGTCCAGATTTGACTTCTTGTGACAACGCCTAATGGGGCATTTTAAAACCCAACATTATTACACATAAGATCCAGGATGTCAATGAATAGAAGGCAATTGTCACACAAGATATTCTTCAACCCATTAATAATAACCGTACATTCGCCGGTTTCGTTTGTGCATTGAAAAGAAAGGGATGCAAGTCGATCCCTATGATACATGAACATTCTAATTGAACATTTGAATATTTCTAGTTATCCGTGTTTATAATAATAAATTTATCTATGTAAATATTCTTATGTTTTATAAACTTCTATGTCGTAGTCACTCATGGGACACCCTGTACTTCTAATGACTTAGAACAATGATCCTTTCAATAGATTTTTATCAGAGATGTTTATCTATTTGCATTAAGCCTCAGTCCTAATCCTCGGTGGACATGAAAATAAACTTTAGATACAGTTTGGTTCAAATTATTAAGAAGACTTGTAATTTTTTATATACACAGTTAGGGAGAGAATTACTTGAGATAAAACAAAAACGACATTTTGAATGAAATTGGTATTGGCATCAAAAGTCATTAATATTCTACCTGTCACCTGTTTCCCAACCCCACTGTCTCTTCCTAGCCCTTTCTTCTCTCCCTAGGACTGACCCCTCCACCACGGGACTACCTCTTCCCAGTCATGTGAGGGTGTAGTGCTAGTGGCAGAGAGAGACTTGGTGGAGAAGAAAGTGCTAGAGACATACAGTGGGCCTAGGACAGGAGTCAGACAGTGTTCCTAATAATTTGAACCAAACTGTATGTAAGACACCTTGTACAAAATTGCAAAATTCTGTGGCCTGTCATTTATGAAAATAGTTATTTTATTAAAAGGTCCAAATTCTACCATATCATCTAAAAGTAGCAAAATCTAGGCACAACCCTGTGGCAGAGATTAGGTTAGAACCCAGGCCACTAATGAATGCATACAGACATCACCTACCATCTGCTGATTCCATAGCATGTGCAGTCTGAGAATTGTGATAGGCTTCAGATCCATTATTATACATCTGAAAAGAAAAATACAACCAAATAATAATATCATTCTATTTATGGGAAAGCTAAACTAATAACAAAATTAGTAAATTAAATAAATGTTATGTTCAAATGAAATACCTGTACTCTCAGACATAGAATCTAGAAATTTGTGCATTTTTTCCTAGGCATTTAGATATTTTTATCACCAAGTTGAATAAGTCAAAACATTCAAATACTTTGGAGCAATTATAACATTGGATGGAAGGTGCAATAACGAAATCCGCGCAAGGATTGCAATGGACAAAACGGCATTTATAAGAAGAAGAGAATTACTAACAAAAACATTACGACTAGAAACTAAGAAGAAAATCGTGAAGA
>JAUYWI010108550.1:0-11055 GCA_034780595.1 Parotoplana pacifica
AGTATACAGAATAGGTGTTACTAACAGAAGTACATCACTGTCATGATATAGCTATTTAACACTATAAGGTTAATCACTATTGTGTTTCAGTTTCGCCATGGGCATAGACACGTGAATGGTAAGGATTACTATTACAAAATTCTTCAAAAATTAGGTGTTAAGATTTCTTTTTCCAGCCGTATTTTTATGCATAAAACTAGCATAATTAGCTCATGGAATATCCCATAAAACAAATGTTAAAACACACACATATATCCTATTATTGGACTGTGCTAAAATTCAAATCTACATATAATTGCCTCTTTTCCTAATAAATAGAACTGAAGTAACCAAGAATGTAATATTTTATTATTTACAAAATTGTTATTACATGAATAGCGACTAGACTACAAAATAAGTGGGTTTTACAGTGATGTATGCAACGATACTTAAATATCTTTGGATGTATGTATCAACAGTATCTTTGTATTCACAAGTGTTTTTGTTTACTGTACGAGTATAATACTCACATATACATAGGTCGATTTCTCAAATAACCTTTTGGGTATAAAATGATCAATATATGTAATATGTATAGGTATTACTCGAATATATTTGAATACCATAATTTTTCTTCTTTACATGATATGATTTTAAACAAAACAAAAAATCATAGAACAAAATAAGTGATTGCATAGGTACGTAGTGCAAATATTTAGAATGTGCGTCATATGTGAACAACGTATTTTACTAGGACAATGTCTCGTATTATGGATTGTCAAGTACATAAAAAATGTTTTTTAAATCGACATATGTGAGTGATCTTTGTATGTATCACAAGAAATAATTTAATTTTAAACAGGCATTTATAATCATAAATAATAAAAAATAAATCGGGTAACAATCAAATAGTTTAAAAATATTTGAAATTTTAAAACAATATAAAAACATATGTATTTATATTATAGAATCTATGTAATATAAATTCCAGATACACCATTATAAGAAGTATAAAATTAAATAAAAAGAATTAACGTCAAACAATGTTTTTAATAAAATATAAAACCAAATCTAACAAAGCATATTATGCTGTTTATATTTCAAATAATGACTCTCCTAAATTACGAAATTTTAAAGCAGAAAGTATGTATATAATAGCAAGATTGGCTGGTTGATTAAGAGGTTATCTTGGACAAGCATTAAAGAAAATCATATAAAATAAATCACAAAATATATACAGTAATGATTTGTATACAACATTTCAAATTATACAAAGAGTCCTGTAACAGAAACAGGAAATTCTATCGTATTGAATAATAAGGATGGTTATTCAACTATATACAATAATGCAAAAATTACTGATGCAGATGGGTACAATTAATTATAGCAGACATTTGACTCACAATTAAGATGATAATTTCCTGTTTTTTATTGGGTATCGCGTGCACATGTGAATTAAATTATCTGCATTTGAGTTTAGCTGAACAATTCTTGGAATGAGGACTAAGTAAGTAGTCATGGGCATACATGATTATCAAAAGCTGACAAAATCTTTACGCTATTTCTTATTGATATTTAGTACTGTCCTTGTTTGATGTAACTTGAATAACAAAAACAATACAGGAAACATGAAATACATACTTGATTATGTTTTCAATAAGATTCAAATTGTACTTAAGGCGAAGGTGGCTCACAACTGATATCGACTCCAGTTGTTGCTGGGGAAATTGTCGCATTTTGACGGTAATTTTCGATGGCTTGCATTATTCTTAACACTACACCACGTCTAAAAGAAAAAAGTATCATACAACATAACAAACATATGGTTATTTTTTAATTACAGAACTAACTTTCTTGTTCAATTGTAGCTAATTCGTAGAGTTAATGTTTAATCAAATTTATTAACTGGTGATTAAGGATGACAACTTTTCATAACAACAATTTATATCCCAGCCAACTATGAGTTTATTAAAATGTAACCACATGAAACCCCAGTTACTAAAAGCAAACTTTTATTTACTCATTTTCCCACTTAGTAACTTTTGAAAGGAACGCCAATGTTGCATAGCAACAGGAAATTTTGTAAACGTATCGGACAATGATTAATTGGTATTTGACTAGAAGAAACCTTTCATTGCTATCTATTTTCTCCTTAGTTACTGTTGCTAGCAACAAAGAATTACATTATTTCATTACAAAAAGAAATAAATTATTAACAAACAAAGGTCAAAGAGGATTTTAGTTCAACTCTTATAAAAGATCACGTTTGGATGTTAGCTCTTACAAATAATATTGTAAAATATTAGAGCCAACAAGTCAAATTTACATAATAACTGCTTGTCTTATATGTCCTAACCTGTCCAATTTTTCTGCATTTAAATCAGTTACTCTTTAATTTAAGGTATTCGTTTGATCCAATATTTTAAAAATTCACACATCTAAAATCACAACAGCTAGCACACTTTTTGACATCATGTTTATGGATAAAATTTTCAATGACCAAAACAATATGAAAATATAATTGATTTAAACTGAAAACGATTTTTAAAGAAAGTGGAATTATTAGTTAAAACAATAAAATAAACGATTAACAGACTTTAAGTTAAGTTCAATCAGATCCTGTTTTGTTACATGTTGAATGAAATCGTCAAATCGATACTCCTCAATCACAATCTGAAAATGAAATAAAATCAGTCAACATCAGCACTATTGAGTTTTTTTCGATACGTGATGGGCTATTATGAAAAATATAGAAATTGTTTTTTTAAGAACAGATTTACTACTTACTAACTAAGAGTAGTCGTATGATAGTAAAGAAAGAAAAATCATTTATTTCTAGTTTTGCAATTTTGAGCACATCATATTTATTATGGTATTTAGGTACCTTGTGAACATTTTCATTGTTCAGACCAGCTTCGACTTCTAACCAATTAGCTAAAGTATGATCAATGTCAACACTTTCAGCTAAAAAAAGTATAAAATAAGTAAAGAATATAATGGACAGGATAAAAACAATGTTTGTTGCAGGTTTAGCTTGTTCTATGTGACAGACGTACCTTGTGAAGTATCCCCAGTTGTTGCAACTTTATCTCCAAGAAGAACTCTACAAAAACACACAATAAAATATTAAAACAGACACACCTCTGTCTGTTTACATTAACAAAATAGTTTGCTTACTTCATATATTTCACTTGCATTCGCTTTTCCTCAAAGCATCTCTTCAACAAACAATTATATTCCTTTTGAACCGAACTCAGTTCTTGCAATATTCTAAAGAAAAGAAATACATTAATAATTGTAGAGAAGAAAACAAAATAACGAATTTTATCATCAGAATGCTGCTGTTTGTCTAAAATCAAATTTTATTCTCAAATATCAGAATTCTATTTAGAGTTTAAGGACGAATTTGAAATGTGTAGCTAATGTCTATAAAATATTTCAGGGTGTTTGCTACTGCTAAGTTACTATGTAAATTTCTTGCCAAACAAATTTTAAAAACCAACAAAAGGGAAGCACTTTTGGTTTTCTTCGTGTAACTGTTGATTGGTCGACATTTCGAGTGAACTGGAGCTGCTGAATGCATGTCTTTGAGCAACATAGTGGTCAGTGGTAGCCAGGCTGAATGTCACACCAGGTACTACTGGCACTGACCGAGCCGTTAAAGGAGGACTGCCAAATCCAGGACTCTTGTGGCTCACTACCGGACTATCATCACCAATCCGAGGAATAGGGGTATCGCCCTCTAGAAATGAAAAGTATTTCAATTCAGTAGTGAATTTAGGCACTATGGATTTTCCATTTTATAAATTCTATGGTGTTAGTACTGCCAAGGATTGCCAGATTTTTAATTTTTGCTTGCTCCAATAAAGATTTCATTTTACATATTAAAATGTAGAAATGAGAAAAAAGTGGCACAAAAAACATACAAAAATAAGGTCCCATAGTCAGTTATGAAACAGAAAATCAAATTACACGCACAATAATAACAACTTAATTTTGCACAACCAATAGTTTGTAGTTACTTTTCACCAGACACATGTATAAACAGGAGTCTACTAACACATTTGAGCCCAAAAGGGTTGACTGGTCCAGAGTAGACTATGTGACATGTGTTAAGTTACACAACCAGCCACACGTCACCGGCATTTTTCACGTTTATCCAATTGGTTTTAAATTCAGGGCACTGATTGCTGTTACAAGTAATTAAAAAAGCGTTGTCGTAATTGTCGTAAAAATATTTAATGACATTTTTATTAAAATTATGATTACATTCAATACTACTTGCAAGTAACATGTATAGGGCTAAAAACATAACCCAAAAACTAAATAACAATTCTAGTGATATATATAAAGTACTTTCATATTGTTATTAATTGATGCTAAATGTATCATGACATCAATCAAAAAAGTGGTTGGCACTGAATAGGGCCGTGAATGCGTTGTCAGGATGGGGTAAAGGGGGAGTGGATTCAGAGTCACAGTAATGGTCATTTCGATCAATAACTTGATGCATACGGTTGGGCATTGACTGAAGGAAATTCTGTATCAGCTGCTGTGGCAAATGATGGACAATTTCAGTAGCTGATTCAAAAGGTTCATGTAGACCATGAATAACTCGTTTATCAAGTTCTGACTTGAGGTATGCCCGGATGTTTTCAGTTGGCTTGAGGTCAGGACCGTTGGCAGGCCACTCTATGACAGGGATGCTTTCCTGCTCAAGCCACTGCACACTCGTAGTTGTGCGTGCCTTGTGTTGTGCAGCATTGTCTTGCTGGTGGGTGAAGCCATCAGCACCTACAAAGAAAGGCTGAACCCGTTCCCAGAGGATCTCATGGTAGGTTCCAGCATTCAATTCCCCATAAACACCCCACTGTATATAAAATACATCACTTTATAAAATTAACTTATACCATTTCCAGTCGTGTACGTAGGATCAACAGCAGTCAGGATCCTGAATTGTAAGAATTTAACATAGGACGGACCATTTGGTTGTGCAACTTAAGACCAAACATTTTTTAATCTCACCTAGTCTACACACTTGATCAGTCAAAACTTTTGGGCTAAAATGTCTCAATAAAGTGGCTAGCAGTAAAGTGTATAAACACAAAAAAGAATCACCTTATACAACATAATAGCAAAGCAAAATTAATAAATAGGCAAATGCAGCAAATCTCAAGACAGTACCAATGCAGTACAGTACAACAGCTACAAAATAAACTCAAACACTTCTAAAATACTCAAATAAGAATATGAATGGCACAGAGCTATATCAAAGTCAAATTCATAAATCAGTTATGACAACTTTCGAATAAAATGTAATTTTCTAATAAATATGAATAGTTTATTAAAATTCTCTCATATTCATGTATGTGAAGTGTGTCCCATGATTGACTGCCACATGCGATAAGAATTGAGCTTTTTAACTGATGGGATCAATCAAGATACTTATATTCAAATGCTTCGAGACGAATTTGTTTTAAATTGCACAGAAAAGAGGCATATCTTTGCATTTCTAGTACAGCTTTAAATAGCAGCTAGAGAATTTTTACCCGTAGTCCCGATCTCACTCCGTGCGATAACGGACTGTATGGGATATTCTCAAGGCTCTCAGCAGAAAAAAAAAATTAAGAAGCACTGATGATCTCAGACAAGACAAGACGACAAGACTTCGAGTCGATTCGTCTTGAGATGCTCACAAAATTATCAAATTAACCTTTTCAATGAATGGGATTCAAGTAGAGCCATAATGATACTTTGTACATTTTACTTGTGAAGAGTTTTAATCTGAATAACATTAAATATTTCCAACACAGGTAATGCATATCAGCAAAATATCTCTTTACAATGCATTGAATGTCTATGCGAGAGTGAATTCTGGGACAAACTGTATATCCATTCCTTATCTGATGTGTGCCAAGTAAAAGACCCAATAGTCTTATCCAGTCATAAATTGAGGTTCTGTGATTTTGATCCCAGTCCTGATTGACGCATTAAATTTAATTTTAGTCAATAAACTAGACAGGTGGTTGTTCTACAATGTAAAACGTACCCATTTACAAACATGTACTGCTTGAAATCCCCAGTACACATGTCCAAATTGTATACTGTCAGCTACGATGGCTTTAGTAACCCATGTCCAAAATTCAATTTTTTAGAATTTGTGTGTTATGTAAAGTAATTCAATGTAAACTGATTGCGGCTCTGGAAAGCAAATTTAATGTCCCATAATACACCCATATCCAAATTGGAAATTGCTAATTAGGCCCTATAAACCATTAGGTCCATAAACCAATTGAAAAGTATTTAAAAAGTTTTATTAGATGCACCGTAGCCGAATTTGGTTGGCTAGGAGCTGCGCAAATCCCGTACAATAATTTGAAAGCGCCCTTTTTGATTGTCTTAAACCCTAAAGGTTGCTGGTTTGCTTGGATTTACTGTAGGTCGTTTCGCCAAATCAAAATTCTCACAGTGAACACCACTTTGAAGGATTTGCTATACTTTGCGCCTAATTTTAGCTTTCTCGGTGTTAATTAAGACTTTAAAAATGTTTGCAAAAATAGGAGGAAAAAAAGTATCACCAACGGAAAATAATATTCATTAGACCGTTCTATGGTCAAATGAATAACTAATTTCAAAACCATTAAAATAATCTAAAACAATTTTCATGAACTAGCCCTGGTATGGTGACCACTATTCTAAATCTCAAATTTGAGACAAATAGATGAATCATTTGGATTTTGAAGCAATTTTTAGGCAAAAGCTCTGGATTTTACATTACCTAGGTGGACGGACCTACATACTAAATCTGAAATCAATCGAAGAAAATATAATTTTTGAACCTGATAATGTATCATCGGCTCTGAGCTCGCCATCGATTTTTTTAAACCAAACAATGACGATGAATCTTTCCAGGGTATTTGTGCCCAAAAGTTGAGCCTAATCGACCCACCTCCGTTATCTAGCATGTACAATCAAAAGTGTTATCTACCACGGATTAAATGACAGATGTCTAATGTGAATGGAATGTGTAAAATCCTAATAATCTCTTCTTCTGCACCAGGGATAGCCAAACACAGCGACCCAGTATAGTATGCATTTAGCAATATACATAATTTATGTTGTATATATTAGCTACAACGTCATCACGGTCATTGCGCTAATAAAACCAGCCATCTGAACCCCTTATATGGTGGGTGGGAGGGTAGGTTATCCAGGACCCAAGTGCTATCGGAATCTTTGAAAATGTGCCATAACTGAGTGTCAAACCAGGTACTTCCTGTTTCGAAGTTCAGAGCGGCTTCCCTAGTCACTCGATACTCAAGACATTAGTATACACCACACCTGCCTGATCATGCTAGGTTAATGAAATGTTAAAAGACATTAAGCAACAAGTGTCAAACTAAATAAATTAGACGTATAAGATATAAAGAGCATAATTATACGTAGTCAAGCAATGCCAAGAAATCAGTTACCTAGTTTGCGCCTACTAACTATGACCTCTTTGTTATCGATATCTGTTAAAAGTACAACAAGTACATAAGAACTGATATAAAAATAACGGCACTGATTTGAAAATACATTAGAATGATGTTGTCTGAAAATACCAAAAAGCACTAGAAGGAGAAGACATAATTATTGTTTAAATCAAAATACAGGACAAGCTGTTCTATAAAAATCGATAAACAATGTTAGCATTTTAAAGTGCAGAAGTTTCATCCAGCCTAGCTATCTCAATCTGCTACGAGAGGGATCTTTCATTTTCTTGCAGGCTGAACATTAAAGATCAATGACTAAATTTTAAACACAGCTGTTAATATTGTGTACTATCAATATCTGATGCAGAAATTTAAATAAAAAATAATCAACAGACAGAGAAAAAGTACCAGTTGAGTTTACATCATGGAATCCCAAAGATTTTACAATCCCTAATCACGTCTTGTTAGTCGTGCCATTGGCCTGTTTACTTTAGTTTGTGTCCAGAATTCTATGTGTGCCATATTACAGGCAATATCTCCGGGAAGAAACCAATTAGTTGATTGTTCTGAGTTTACTGGCTTCTCACCCCCACCCCGTGCGATAATAAACATTTAGAGGCCACATCTTACGGGAGCCTCTAGTCACCTTTCATGATAATGCATAAACAGCCCTTTTCAAGATTACTTCATACTAATTAATTATATGATTTTCTATTTATTAATAATAATGTTTTCGTATAAAATTTATGTTGAACTAAATTAAAATTAGAACATTAATGATTTAAAAATAAAATTTTTATAGAAAGCAATCACTGTAACAAATTCTTATTAATTATGAGGAAACCCTGTAGAGAATAGATTAAATGAGTAAAATTGGAACGTTTCTAATTTAAAAACAAACTAAAGTCATCAATGATTAGATGTTTCAGCAGCCTAATATCACTTAGTTTGTATTGATTAAAAGTGCGTTAACACAAATATTGACGCCATTAGATATATAATATCATGTCTAACTAATAGCTGTGTCCATTTCTGAATAATAACATACAAATATGCGCCTAATATGTCGAATACTTCACCAGAAAACCAATTGGTGCACGTACTTAACCCTGCGTTGTCCTTGAGGTGAATCATAATACATGGTTAAGATAGTGATTTTCAGTCATTTAATTCAACATGACAAAAATAGGTAAAGATAACAAATCATTAAAAAGATATTTAAGGACTCATGTATTTAAAAATCAGTATTATCTATGTATGGAACTATAGGCTCTAGAATGTTAATGTAGGGTCTATGTAGAAATACGTATTTCAAATTTGAAGGTTGTAAGACTTTCCAGGCGCCTTTAAATGCAGGCTTTTGAAATATCCATCAATATACATATTAAAAAAATCCATAATATTTGAAGAATAATGCATACCTTTGCATTTTATCCAAATTCAAATCCATATTAAAAAACACATTGTGCATTGTGTCTATTTAGAAAGTTTAAAAATTGAATGATTTCAATAACATTCGCAATTCTTAAAATTCTAGAAAGCCAATTAATCTTTCCAAAGTACCAGTGTACGAAATTGGTCAATTGGAAATATGATATATGTACTCTAGGTCTAGACTTCCCAAGGACAATGAAGGGTTAAATGATAAAACAATTAGAGAAGCGAAAACTGAACTATTGAAGCGATAATTGAAATGATTGAACTTTAATTCATTAAAATAGCATTTGTCATTACCTATACAAAAATCTTCAAAATAATACAGTGATCCTAAATTTTGAAAAAAAGATACCTTTACAAACGATCAAATAGAGTTTATACAAATACCTAATATTTGAAGTCAAGGGATGATGTCCCTATTTTTAAACTTTATTTCAGCATTTGCTAACTATGCAAAATAATAGAGAAAAAGAGTAAACAAAAAAGGTAGAATTGAAAATGTCTTTCTGATATTTATAAGATTCTGTTGTTTGACTTCTCAAGAAAAAAAATTACACAGATAGTAACTTATAAATTAATGACAATATCTTAATAGCAAGGCACTCACCTGGCATGAGAATATTAGACGCCGCAGAAATGGCACTGTCAATGATCTTATCCCAAGCCAAAATCTGATGCGCTTTGGTAGTGACATTGTCCTTTGGTAGACACTTGCTCACCGACTCTTTAAAAGAATAGATGGCCAACTGAATATCTCTCCTGTCCATATTGGTCACGTCTAGATCATTGATGATGCACTTCAGACTGGTCTCCAGTTGTTCACGATCATTGTCTTTGATAAACACCGTGAAACAACCAAGAAGGGTCACTAGATGTTCCAGAAGACACTACAATTTTTTGAAACAATACAAATTATTGATTTGATTAAATTCTTATCGCTTAAGCACCCATGAATCTCTTAAAACCCTCTACGTAATGAAATACCTCCTGTGAGCCGGTAGTGTTAGAAGGCACATTCTTGACCACAGCACTGTGCCACCACTCAATAATGCGATCGTGCTCCTTCTTCAGAACTTCAGCCAATGCCTCCCGAGTCTCTGTGTCTTTTCTTAGCAGGTAGAACATCTCATTGGTGTGCCCGGGAGTCATTGAAGCGGTCATTAAATCAGGACTGTAGATGCTGTTCGAACCGGACGAAATTTCTGAATGGAAACTAGGAGAAAAACGACAAAGTCACAATATTCTCATTCTAATTTTTTATATTCATATTGCACTTAAATTACTGTTTATAAACCATTTCTATTAAAATACAACGTGAGGATCTGAGTCAATATAAAAGTACCTATAGAGATGACGGTAAACTGGCATTTAAAACATGGTCAGTACGGTCACAATTGTATATTCATAAGCAAGCAGTGAAAAAATTTTAGCAGGTAAATTTTCTCTATTCTTAAGTATTAGCATGTGTTGGTTGGCCGATCCGAAAACAACAAACGCTGCAATTCTATGATTTAAAAATGTGTGAAATGTGTAAAATCAATAATACACAGACATTGATATGCAAATTGGTATACGTATATTCAAAATTGCTTCAAGATATTTGCTAGAGTACAGCAGGCTTGTGACGGCTCCTTCTCAAAAATAGAGGAAATAATATCTAGCAGTGACGGATACAGACCCCCCTTTCCCTCCATTGGTGCCCCTTTTCTTGTAAATATATATTATATTTAGTATAAATGTATGCTTATTGTACTATAATTAGACATGTCATTATTATCAAATTTGTTCCTTTTAAGTTTTAATAATTTACTTTATTTTTAAGAATCATAAAAAACCTATTTTTATGTGGTGTGCCCAAAAAAGTAGTGCCAACCGATATTAGGACCCCCTCCTTTCGATAATCCTGGATCTGCACTTGTCTAGAAAATTTGTGACTTAAATCTTATTTTTCTTAAATTTTTCATATTATTGAAACTTTGCAGCATTGCTTAGGAAAATGCAATTTGCCTGACATCATTATTTTGTATCATCATCATCAGTGCCGTCTCCTGTAGAGGTTGGCTGCCATGATCCGTCACTTTTCTCTACTTTGCGCCAGTCTCACTGCTTGAAGATAAGTTAGACCTGCACTTTCTTTGATATCGTCTATCCATCGTCTAGGTGG
>JAUYWI010108561.1:0-11054 GCA_034780595.1 Parotoplana pacifica
ATCACGAGAGTGCCTTTGGCTAGCCTTTTCTTTTTTTTATAAGAATAAATTCTATTTTTATTATTATTATTATTTATTATTTAAATGTCACTGCCCCTTCTGTCAACAAAACGTTTTACCTCTTTACCTGCTTCCATCGCGAAAATTTATTTTTATATTTACTAAATTGTACAATAATATGTGCAATAATATGTTCGACATCATAGAGTAATCCTTACTCATATGTTGGACATAGAATACATATAACATTGATTTAGACATAGAATACAATGAATTCATAGAATTATATAGATAATTTAATTTTAATTTTTGTTTTACTGGTATATCTTTCCGTTATAACCTGTATGTTAGAAGTAAGTAGGTATTTGAATATTTCCTCTTTTTACGTATGCAGTGGTGTTAACAGTTTACTTTTATAAGAACCTATGCAATGGCAGACATCATTCAGTTAATTATTATACATCATGTGCACTTAAGTTGAATGTCTGCGTCGTTCCCGGACAATTTTTACTATTTCATACAAAATCTTGCTTCGTTTTTTGCCGCTTTATACCAATTTATACTTTTCTTCTAAAAAACATAGTTTTTTACCTTCTAGTAATAAATGACCTATATTTTATTTAAGCTAACATAGAATTGATTATTTGTTCAATATAAATTAAAATGCAACATTTTTTGTATTCACATTTCCTTCAAGTTTCGATTTATTAGTCTGAGCTTCAGGTTTCAGTTTTAAATCCTAATTAACCTTTTTAAATGGCACATTTTAATGATTTGTTTATTATTACTGAATAAATAATTATCTGAGACAACATAATAGTAGTTTCATTATTCGAAAAACTTCCCTTAAAGTCGAGTGACTTAAACTGTATATTCTTAAAGCTATATAAAATATGTATCTTAAATTATTTTTTAAATTTCTAGACACCTACTTATGTCTTGGATAGATACTGTTGAACGACTTAGTCAGTACGATAAAACAAAATATCCACCTGGATCGCCCAACGTTGCTGTGTCCAAGAAAGAATCTGCACAGAAAAAATTAGTAACAGCAGCTGAACTGGACAGCATCATTGAACGTCTGTCTAAGTATGACGCGGTTAAGTATCCACCAAACTCCTCCCTATATCGGAACGACTTGAAGCTGAACAGGTACAATTATGACCAACGTTCAGCGCCCGATGTTTCTGGAATTGAAAAGAAAATGGACAAATACATGGTAAGATAAATATGCAAAAACCAAAAATGTATACAAATATCAAGGAAATTGTTTAGTCATAAAAATTGTCGAGGTACTTGTAATATAAAAAGTATCTGTAGAATGGTACAGCCCGGAAGACAAAATAGACAAAATATGAGGAAAATTATTAAATTAGCTCTATTGGTAGGCAATACACCACTTTTGTTCCGAAGAACATAAACAGAGTCGAAAATATCAGAAATAAGTAGTGAAAAACTCAAGGTTATCAACAAGATAACGCAAAAAAATATTTTAAAGACGCGCCAGTGTTCCAGAATATTCATTTCGAAAGTAATTGACGTACAACAAATACATCAAATTAGGTAACTAAAACAATTAATCAGAATAATAATTATTAAGCAGGTTTTGATTCCGTTTATTCATACCTACAAATGAAAGAATATGCTAAATATTAACAAAAAAATAAATTCAAGCATATTCTTTTTAATGTTCATTTAATCGTAACCATATTCTTAAAAAACATAGGTATAAGCCTATCCTTGTATTTATTCATACAGTCTTAATCTATTACAACTATACCAAGAATGAAGTTATATCAATCTGGGATGTAATGAATTATACAAATTTTATCCATGGTAATTTTATCCCGCAAAATTAGTTTTTATTGAATTAAGGATCAACCCCAATAGTTGTGGAATTGTCCTAGACACCTAGAAATCTGGTAGATTTGTGTGTATGTGTACCACAAAATATCTGGTTTTCAAGGCTAAAATGGCCATTGACATAGTTTGATAAATCTTTCTCTACATTATCCTGTGTATAAAAATGTCCAGAAAATTATTGGAAAAGTAATTATTATTCAAATATTTTGTTAAAACATGTCATTTGCATGTTAACAATATTGAGAATTTATCTGAAACGTGATTACCTAAAGAGAAATACTAAATGAGAATTTTTTTTCAGCATCTTCATGATTATTCATGGGATATACCTAATTATCCGAATAGTTTTAAGATACTAAACCTATAGGTATAAAGCAGTATTTGGCTAATATCATAGATTTGGTATAGAAAAACCACTCCACCTAAAATTATATTAACTTACAACAACACATAATTTATTATTATACATAGAGATAGGAAACAAATTGTCTGACGAGGAGTCAAGTTCATTACCAGAACGAAATAACTATTATTGTAGAGATCGCACTACAGCTAGTTTTTTGCTAATAACTTTTCCCTTTCGATTCAATTTAAAAATGGTTTTCAGGTTTTAAACAAAATATGTAAAGAATAATCAATATGTAAAATTTGAGGAATAATAAATTCAAAAGTTAGAAGTGGTTTCTCTATCTCTACTTTACGGCTAATAATTTCTTTATAATGTTTCTAATTAAAATTATGCTGTTTTTGGCAACAGATTGAGGCTATGGTTGAGCGACTGCGCATTGAAACGAAACCACGGCACGTTCGTCAATTGTCTGTGAGTGATGACGGCATCAAGACCTACACCGCTGGTGATGTGGATGAAATTTTCCAGCGTCTTCAGAAATGTGACTATAAAGATGGTCCTCCTGAGTCGTCAATGGAGCGCACAGACTTAGGTTACTATCGCTATAGCTACACAAAACAACACTCAACTAATATGTATCAGGCACCAAAAGTGCCTAAGGAGAAAGTGAATGAAATTGTGCAACGCTTATCAACCTATGATATAAATAAGTATCCACCAGGGTCTAGAGGACATGAAAAATTGTAGACTATAAAAATGGTTATCTATGTGTACATACAGCCGTGGCCAATAAGGTAGCACATTAACCAAAAAACAATTTAAGTATAAAATATTATGTACAGATAGGCTATAATATGTTTCAAGCATTAAAATACAATATACATATTATAACTCCCACACTTTTTGTGTTAATATTTGCTCAATTACACCCCTAATTTAAAAAAAATTGATATTAAAATTAATAAAAGTTAATCTTGGTACAGCATCTTTATACAATTTGTTTTAATGGGGTGTTTAATTCATTGCTTCTTTACATTTAGTTTGAGTTTCACAAAGTGAATCAATGTGCAGTTAAATACTTAGTTTGCATATTTGTGTATGTTCAAACCACAATTGTTATATCAAAATTTTTATATGCATGCAACAACCGTTATTTTAATGCAAAGTGGAACCGTGAAATCAAATCCAAAATTTAACCTTGAAGTGCTCCACACTTTACATAAATATTATTTAAAGTGGAACAATTTGTTTTTGAAAATGGAACAGCGGTATTTTAATATATAACACCTTTTGCATCATAGAGTAAAATCATTTTAATATCTAATAATAAATTGGATTTTCATAACTTGTGTACTTTTTGACTGCCCGACTACTTCTGACTCACCCTGTATAACACCTTTTGCATCATAGAGTTAAATTAAACACTCATATTTCGAGACATACCTAATGATGATGTGGTGCCAAATTAGATATGAAGCAGACTATGTCTAAAACAAATTAGTGCTGTATTTTATTTTGTATAGGTACTTGTGTTTTCTATTGTTCAGATTGGTACTGTATCGTCAATAGGAGTGTTTTATTAGCATGCAATACTATGTAAATCGTTCTTGGCTAATAAAAACACTTCTATAAAGCTTTGGAAGCCTTTAAATTCCAGTAGTGCTTTAAGTATTTAAACACAAATCTATTCACAGTTGGTGTAAAATGCTGTGTTTGAGCAGGCAGAGCCAAAACTTTAACATTGTTTCTTTTCATTAACTTTAAAAATGCAGAAACATGAATTGAATATCTATCTAAGAGAAAAAAATTGGGATGTTCATCATTTCCAGCATTCGCCCAATTTTAGCATGGCTTCCAAGTGATGTAACTTTTCTCTGTCATCAAAACAGTACTTCCATTGAGTGGGTCGGTCAGTGAGTCCTTACGAGTGTTTCCCTTTGACTAAAATTGTGGTGGCGTGTATTCGCCAGTTGCATTGACACCTGCAACAACTGCGACTGTTTCTCCCTTTCTGATAGTGTTATATTAGGAACAACCGATTCATCTTTGGCTGCAAATACACAGTCAGATTTGAATGCTAATTGAAGGTTGGTTTCATCATATTCCAAAACTTCCTGGGCATATTGTTTATTTTCACTTCATTAACTACTTCATAGATTTTTTTAAACCAGCTGTCTAGGACAGGTTCATTCATGCCAGTCGATCTTCCTTTAGATATTGCTTTAAACTTTCTCTGAACAATATCGCTTCTCTTCATGAATCCATATGCCCACATATACATATGATTGCTTCCTATTTTGGCCAAGTTTGAAATTTACATTTTTCATTTGACTATATTCACACGTCTTATTTCATCTAGCGTTAGTGGACATTCGTGTTTGGTTAGATACTTCAGGTGAACAGCAATTTCTTCTTCCTTTGTAGATGTTGATTTTCGTTCACTATAATGGCCCATATGGCTACTTGTTTCTTCACTCGACGATGGAGAGACAGCCAATTGACAAATTATATGCTCGAGCTGCAACTCTAAGTTGCGTCTTTCTTTTTATCACATTTATTAAGTTTCCTTGATCTTGACGTGGTTGCAGTGGTCTTAGATGAGATCTTTATGGCCCTATATGAGAGAAGAAGAAAGTAGTGTGTATGTACCTACCAAAATTAGGTCTGGCAATATTGCGTAACTAACGAACCGATATTGGTTATAGTGAAATATTAGAGTAGATGGTGTTTTATTTTTTCACTATATTTTACTTGTTAAATTCCTATTTGGTTAGGATGCTTTATAAATTGAATTAATAAATACGTGCATAGAAAAGTAACTATACATAGTTTAGCTTCAGTTACATTTTGCAATTTCAATTTAAATAACTTAAACGTGACGATGTTTATCATCGCCATTATTACTTATTTATTATTATATGTGGTCGACTTATAAATATAATTAGTATGTTAGCATCATAAATTTGCACGTAAAATTTGAATAATATAATATATGAATATAAATCAGTAAAACATGAATAAGCAAATTTATTTTAAATAAATATTCTTGTTATTGGGTGTATGTAGACACTATTTCGTTTATTATGTTAATATATCGTATATTTATTATACACTCGTTATTGTACTATTGACGTTCTGCTTTAAGTTTAAATGCTGTCTACTTGTTACATTGTACAGGGTGTCCCATAAGTCTGGACCCATAGGAAAATATTTGTTTCATATTAATATTATCCACCATATGCTTTACTAGAAAGAAATAACCAACATAATTCAATGGCATCGTCCCACACTAGAAATACAATGAAGCCTTGTGACTTCTGTGGAGCCCAACACCCCCGACAACACTGCAAATTTCGAAACGTAATATGCCGATCCTGTCAGAAAAAAGGTCATATCGCCAAAGTGTGTCGATCGAAAGCCACGACTGTCAAACTCGTCGAGTCGGAAAACATAGAAGACATTCCAGTTCAGACATTCGTAATTCAAGATGTAAAAGAATCGCATATAATTCAAAGACTCGAATTTAGGAACTGGAACTTCTGAATCACTCGAAAACTGTCATTTGAGGCGTAACAGGAGTTCATAGTTGACACTGGCAGTCCAGTCTCCTTCTTACCTATCACTGAGTATCGAAATCTGGAACTGGAACCTCTGACTCACTCGAAAACTGTCATTCGAGACGTAACGGGAAATTCTTTACCTGTTATTGGAGAAGTTAGCACTAAGATTCTCCACAATAATGAACTGGTCGACATCTTATTTACTGTCACCAAATTCGGACCCAATGTTCTTGGTTTGGATTCGTTAAGGAAGTTGAAGGTCGCAGTCACCTTAAATACAAAAACTATTAATGGCACACTACTATCCCATGTCAAACATCTGATTGAGAAATGCAGCGGCAACTCGGGTGGCATGATGATGAATCCCATACAATTAGAGGCTACAACCGAACCGATATTTATGAAAGCTAGGCCTGTCGCTTTCGGTTATCGAGACGCAGTCAAGGCAAGTCTCGATTCCCTGGTGGACCAAGGTATACTGAGCCCGGTCAATTCAAGTTCCTGGGGCACTCCAGTCGTCTCTGTGCTGAAGCAAAATGGTCAAATTCGCATTTGTGGAGACTATCGGATCACCATAAATCCCCATCTCAAGCAAGCGGCTTCTACTACACCTGATATCGAAGAGATGATGACAGGTTTGAAAGGATCTACGAGATTTTCCAAAATCGATTTATCGAATGCCTTTCTGCAAATTCCCTTGGATGACGCTTCTAAGGAATTGACTACTTTACATACTGTCTGGGGATTATATCGGTACAATTTCCTACCTTTTGGTTTAAACGTTTCACCAGGCATATTCCAGCAGTGTTTGGATAAGATTGTTGGACATTTACGTGGCGTGCGGGCATATCAAGATGACATAATCGTGTATGGTAAATCGCAAGAGAGTCATGATAAATCCCTGCTAGACGTTCTTCGGGTTCTCGACAAATCAAATGTTCAGATCAACCACAAGACATCAGTCTTCAACGTTCCTTCCATACAATACCTTGGCTTCACTATCGATGGGAACGGAACCACGCCTAATCTTGATCGAATCAGTCCATTGTTAAAAGCGCCTAGACCTAAATCGCATACTGAATTGCGATCAGTATTAGGTCTTCTTCAATACTATAGTCGCTTTGTTCCGCAATTCGCAGTGAAAGCTCACTCTTTATTTCAACTCTCAAAACATGACAACTTCACATGGGATCCACGACACAAAAAGCGTATAACTATTTGATTCAGTCTGTTATTAGCAGCAAGGTCTTAACCAGCTTCCAAGTCAATCAGCCGACAACTCTAACTGTCGATGCCTCTGAAGTCGCTCTGGGTGCTTCACTGGAACAGGAAGGTCGTCCCGTTATCTTCATGTCTCGCAAACTATCGGATCCGGAAAGAAACTATTCCCAAACCATGAAGGAAGGTCACGCTGTAGTCTGGGCAGTTAAATGTCTGCACAAGTTCATATACGGTCAGAAGTTCGTCATTATCTCGGATCATCAAGCGTTGAAATATTTATTCAACCCGACCGGCTCAGTGGTTAAACCTACCATGGCAATGTTACAGCGATGGGTGGTTATTTTATCGGCGTACAATTATACAATACAACATCTACCCGGCAAGCAAATCCCATAGGCAGATTTCCTATCACGTCACACACATATGGATGCACCTCCAGAACGAGAAGTCTACTAAGCCAACCCTTTGCCGATTAAAACCGTAATGATCTCATCGAACAGACTAAGTTGCTCTACGGATCTATTTTATCGAGCAGCAAGAGCGGTTGGAGTTGGTCTGCCAAGAAGAGATTTCCCGAATTCTACACCAAGAGGGACGAGATTACAGCAACATGCGATGGTGTTGTGCTCTTTCGGGATCGTGCCATAATACCTCCGAATCTCAGGAGATGCCTACTTCAATATCTACAGGGAGGATATTTAGGCCGTGACAAAATGATCTCGTTAGCCCGAACAATAGGCTGGTGGCCCTCTTTGAATATCGACATATCCATATTCATCAGGGAATGTCACAATTGCTCAACGAAATCGAAGAACCGTCCGAACTGGATTCCTTGGCCAGTTCCGTTTCAAGCAATGCAGCGTATCCATGCTGATTTTTGCGGACCGTTTTTGGGGAAACTCTATGGATTGATTGTCATCGACTCATATTCAAAGTTTCCGGAAGTGTTTTTTACTACAACGCCAAATGCTGAATTCACACAAACGGCTTTATGGAAATTCTTCGCTCGTGAGGGAGTGTCTCAAGTACTAATGACGGACAATGGTACGCCATTTGCGGCGGAATCCACGCAAACTTGGCTTCTTTTCTTTGTCATAATGAAATGTAATTGTATTATGCATAAAATAAACTATTATTATTATTATTATATCAAGATAGATGTTTGAGACAAGCTGTAGTGAGATATCAAGATGAATGTTTGAGACAAACTGTAGTGCGATATCAATATAGATATTTGAGACAAACTGTAGTGGGATATCAAGATAGATGTTTGAGACAAGCTGTAGTGGGAAATCAAGATAGATGTTTGAGACAAGCTGTAGTGAATATCAAGATAGATGTTTGAGACAAGCTGTAGTGGAATATCAAGATAGATGTTTGAGAAAAGCTGTAGTGAATATCAAGATAGATGTTTGAGACAAGCTGTAGTGAATATCAAGATAGATGTTTGAGACAAGCTGTAGTGGGAAATCATAATAGATGTTTGAGACAAGCTGTAGTTGGATATCAAGATAGATGTTTGAGACAACCTGTAGTTGGATATCAAGATGGATGTTTGAGACAAACTGTAATGAGATATCAAGATAGATGAATGAGACAAGCTGTAGTGAGATATCAAGATAGATGTTTGAGACAAGCTGTAGTGAGATATCAAGATAGATGAATGAGACAAACTGTAGTGAGATATCAAGATAGATGTTTGAGACAAGCTGTAGTTGGATATCAGGATAGATGTTTGAGACAAGCTGTAGTGGGATATCAAGATGGATGTTAATGCGCAAAATTGTTTATATTGTCCATCTCCGAATTAATATTTAGAGAGAAATTACAAGTATTCCTAGTAGTCAACCAAATTTAAGTATTCTATAGTTAGAAAAATTAAATATCGACCAAATAGATATATTTTGTAGTTGAAAAAATTAAATATGGATATATAATATGTAGACAATATCAGAAGGATTTGTATCCAAACTAAATAGTATGATTATTTTTCACTTAACCCTTGAATGTTTCAGGTAACACAAAACCCTTTAAAGTTACAGTTTAACTCCAGGCCTGGCTTTCAGCCACAGCTCTGCTTTAGGTTGCGGACCCGCAGAATAAACGGCATAAATGTATTTCCCTCTCTGGTTGACCCGCCTTGAGCCTATCATGCTGGCGAAAAGAATCGCCTCAGAATTCATTGCTTGGAGATTTGGTGGCATGGACATGTCAGTCGGTTGTTGGAGCAATGCCACCGGCCTGTAACAAATAATGACATGGACTTATACAACTGTATCTACTTATGTACATATTTAATTAATTAGGACTTTTACTAATGACCATGAATCTATTGATTTTTGTAACTATGAATGCTAAATTACGTTTATAGATAAACTGCAATATATTATAAGCGTTAGGGCCGTCAGACTCAAAACCAAAGCCTATTGCAGCTTAGCGTTCGTAACAAGGTCAGAGTAACCTAAAGAAGAACCACCATAGAAATGGCCCATAGATTTTTTTTACTGAGTCTGTGATGATTAGCCGGATCATTATCATTCGCTGAATAATTTCTAAACTTAGTTACGGTCAATCTACAAACCCTATATGTACTCTTTATGGAATTCAGCAACTTTGACGTTACGCTTAATTTAAATATTTTAAGAACAAATTTTTTTTAAATCATCGCTCAAAAATATATTTCTGCCCAATTAAAAATAAGCGTATTGGTTTAAACACAATGATCCGTCAGAATTAACTATTTTGCATCAGAGTAAAATAATGGCGTCAAGAAAATCCACGGTTGTCCACGGTTTTTTTTTGAGAAGACAATAGTTCAAAATTATTTGGCGCCAGATAAATTAAACGAAATCGGTATGTACCGTTATTCTAGCCTTCAGCTATAAACTAATTGCTTTATTTGTGCTTTTGCGACGAATTTGATATCTTACATGTGTTCTATATCACATACAAAAAAAGTTTAAGAAATTTTCCGTGGAAAAAAGTGCAGAAAAAATCTAAAAATTGTCATTTTTATGTTATAGAATCCTATCTTTTCAAAAGAGTTATTTTTCATGTTTATCCAGTTAACCAAATTCCTGTAAATGTAAAACGTTGCCATTTTTTAAAATACTTATAATAACAATAAAAGGAAATTATTGATGTTATAAACATTCAAAAATTCACAGGGTCCTATGTTTACAAGAAATGAGTTTTCAGAAAAAAATAAGAATGTTACGTTTGTAAAAGAAATTAGACTAAACCTTAAACTACTTACAAGTAATACATTTACAAACAAGTTTAATTTTGGCAAAATTATTATAATTATTTTTATGAAATTCCTTTTTCCGTGAACGCCAAAGTGTTTAAATATTTAATAGAACATCAAAATAGGCCAATTGGATAAAGGTAAGCATTGTCATTTTTAAGAGATAAGACGATCATTTTTGGCTAATTTTCAGGACTTTCGGCAAGGAGGATTTTTTTAAGACTTGGTTTGTCATGTAAAACAGTGTTCCTCAACATTGGGTCAAATTGGAACCCCTTCCAGTACTTCCAAATTATATATAAAATACAAAAAAACGTCTAACCTAGTAAAAACCTTCATGCTTCTTTTTCTTTTCCTAATTTTCAGCCTCTTATCGATTGGATTTGGAAGACTCCGGGAGTTCATGACAGGAAAAAGGAATGTCATTTTATTGTTATGCACTTTGACGAGAATTGGTTGAACGTATGGTCCTGAAAAAGTCACTGTAAGGAAAATGGATAAAATTTAAATATTTTACAATTTGATACTTATTTGATAAAAAGAAGACAGAAAAAACAAAGTTTACAAAAGAAATATATTAATGGATTGATGGGCAATGAATGATCAAAGCGCGAAAAAGTACTGAAAGAAGGTTTTGTATGAACCATACAGGGTGTTACCTAGCGAGCTGACGTGTTTTCTCACGCTCTCGTTCGACAGAAGGTTTTTCTCTCTTTATTTAATGACCAAATTACTTTTTATTCAAAGTCACTTCTTCCTAAAAAGACAATGAGACTTGACTACACAGCACTGATGGACTCAACAATAGCAGGGA
>JAUYWI010108572.1:0-11054 GCA_034780595.1 Parotoplana pacifica
ATCTTATAATTTTTACTTATGTGTGTATATATATATATATATATATATATATACATACACACATAAGTAAAAATTATAAGATATTAAAGATATATTAAAAGATATATATATATATATACTTTTTCAATGTTGTCACAGTTTTATTATCACTTTTATTATCAGCAGCTCTGTGTCCAAAGTTTGACCGTCATAAATGTACTACACATATTTTATATAAAGTGTTATTTATTTGCATTCTTGAACATTGACTTTAGCTAGTTGATGAACACCTACACAAAATGAAATAATACCTTACTAGACATGTAATGCTATAAACAATAAAAAAACACTTATTGGCTGCTTACAGTTTCTATTATTTTTAACTTTCTTCCTATTTCCATTGGATGTATGATATCTTGTTTTACGCAAAGACGTTATATAGTTAGAAAAGTATAGTATGTATAATTCAAATCTGTCACTAAAAATAAGTCAAATAAGTGTTTAGCCATAGAAGTCACAAGGGCTGGGGGTTAATTTAACCTACAATTTGGAGAATACAAATACAAATGTGAAATTTCTCACCTAAAAGATTAATCAAACGGAAATTTTTGTTCATCCTAAAGCTGCTGCAGTACTTAGTTATTTTGGTGGTCTGAGATGCGCTGATTTGGCAACCATTAATAATAATAATAATAATAATAATTTATTTTGTTTATAGAAAAATAAATAAACAGGAGGCCAAAGTCTCTTTCGAGGTCTAGTTGGTCACCATTAAATGTAATAATTTTTAATTCAACCAATACTGACATGTAGATTAGCTATACACAGTGTCAAAACAGCAAGGAGAGTCGATATAATTAACAAATTTAATGTGCCACTCTCTCATTGTGGTTACTTAGAAATTTATAATCACAAACTGGATAAATCGAATGCAAACGAGGATAGAGTAATCAAATGGTGACGGTTATTACACAACAACCGATAAGAGTTCATTATCTAGCTAAATTCCCTAAAAAGGTGGCTGAATGTCTACATTTACCAAATCCTAATAGTTATACCGGACATGCTTGGCCAATGTTTTAGCCGAAGCTGGGGCGTCAACCACAACTTAAAAAAACACTTCAATTGGAAAAGTGACAATAATACGACCAGTAGCAAACTTGCAATATCGAATATGATGAATGGTTCCAAAACTTTACATCCAGTTGCTCATGAACCACATACTCCATCAAAAGCTATTAAAATTGAAAATTGCCAGAACATTATTGTTAATTTGTGATTTGTATCATTGTAACATGTTTTCTGTTTTTTTAAATAAATTATTAATGAAGTTTAAAAATCCTTCGTATTAAAATTTTTTAGAATATATTTTGTACAAGACATAAAAAAGTTGTGTAGATATTGAGAAGTACATACTACTTTTCACGCGTGTACATGTAATGAAAAGTTCACTTTTCATACTGCATAGAAAGAAAGTATTATCTAAGATAGATTAATATGCTGGTTTTCATGGGGAGTATGATTTTATGGACTCCGTTGAAAGTATGATAAGCTGACCTTCATGGATTAAATATACTATTCTGGCTTCCATGGAAAGTATATTTTCCCGGTCTCTGACGGCCATGTTAGTAAAAAAAATTATTGATTTCTTTTACTTGATCGTTAACGGGGGTTGTTTCATGAAAGTCAACATGCTTTCAATGTAGGTTAGAATATCATGCTTTCAATGGGCCCTCTAAAAATCATTCTTCTGGTAAACTGATTAGTCTGAGATCTTGAAAAGATTCATAGACATTTTTGTAGAAAAAAAATCGATACGTAGATATTATCATAATTTCAATGGAGGCCCTCTAAAAAATTATTATTCTAGTAAATTGATTGGTCTGAGATTTTGAAATGATTCATAGACATTTTTGTTGAAAAAATCGACACGGCGTCCGAGATAGTGGCTAAAATTGAACTTTATCGGATTGACTTCAAATCTAGAAATATTTTGAAAAAATATATATCAATTGTTTGGTCAAAATTGCATGGCTGTAAAATTTATATCTGACATTTGACTTTGTGGAGATAAAAAGTTATGTACCAAAAGTTGCAGGTCTGTATCCAAATTGATCGCTATGTTCTGGGATAAAATGTCAATGTTGGCTAGAGGATATCATACTTCTCGTGTCATGGTTTGGGCTGAGACTTGCTACACAGGTGTCTTTAATAGAATTTTTGAAAACGCTTAGGTGCTGAGTCCATCTACAAGAAAGTATCTCATGTTTTCTCGTGTGTTTTTTTAATTCGAACATTCTTCAAGCATGAAAGCTCTAGTATGAAAAGAACAATAGTTATAAGAAACTAACAAAAATGTATAGATGTGAATTTATGTATTTTTGGCTGTAGATGTTGTTGGGGGTTGTCTACCCCTACTGTAGAAATCATATTTGCGCATGATGGGGCCGATGACGTTAAAAGATCCAAAATAATTATAAATTTTGGCAAATATTTTTTGCACTAAATACTCTGTATAGAATTTTGTCAACTGATTTCAAATTTCATGCAATACTGTCTTGTGGAAACGGCCCGACGCTCCCACGTATATAGAGGTTAAAATAAAATGTTATATACAAAACTTTTGTAATGGCTACAATAGGTGATTTCAAAGTTTGACTTAAAACATAGCAGCACAAAAAGGGTCCACAAAGGCTTGTTTTAAAATCTTTTCAATCTTTATTTTCACATTCTGTTACATATATTAGACTATTCAGATTGATTGTACTTTTGTTATGTTCTCAAAGGCTAAGTTAATTCCCTCAAATGTACCCATTAGCACTTACGTGTTATTAATATACCTATTTATTGTGTATTTAACTATCTCAATAGGTTGCTGAATAAGAAGAGCATTTATGCTATGCTATCATCTGTAATGGTTAGTATGGTAGGTAATGCTAATTTATCTTTTAAGTTTGCTTATCAATCCAATTGAAATAAATTGATCAATAGCTGATAAAAGACTAGATATTTTATTTATTCAATCGTGTTTAAACTTGTATAACAATTACATTACATTTCATTCCCTCAATGCTCAAAGTAACAAAAATATCGCATTACTACACATTAGTTTATGTTTGTTAAAACATAAGAAGTAATGTTCGAACAGAGAAGGTCTCGATTTTCATTAGGTCAACGTGGACTGAGTTTGCGGGACCGTACAGCTTCCACTTTGGGAATAAGAAAACTCAATAAGAGCTGTAAATATCGTCAGAGCGGACAATCAAGAGATACGCTGTGTTCCAGAACTCATCTCTTGGTGCCAAGATCACCTTCATCTACTCCAAGGAGTTCTGTGGTGGCAGCACTTATTGACAATTTGGAAACTGATGAGAAAGTAAGCAGTTTTTGGACTACTACGCCTAAACTACTCATCCAATTTTAGTAATTTAATTTTATCAAGTTGAAGTTATCAAATGACAAATTTGGCATATTCTCATTCTGCTCAAAAACGACTGGACATGTTGGCATCGAAATTTGGAATCACCATAAGAAGTTCTATTGTCGTATTTTTAGGTCTGACCCCTTCTAACGTCACGTGATGGCTCTTTGAAATAGTACAGTTCGGTCACAGTACATTATTTATACTAAAATATTAATAGAATTGACTAATATTTGGCAGATATACTTCAAACCTAACATTTTGTATCTTACATTATGAGTTTTTTATATATATAGTGACCAGGGTGTAGCTTCAGCAATAGCCAATTAAAATAATTAAAAATTTGTATCTTCCCCCAAAAAATCTAATAGTTCAAATTCAATATAATTTATTCCAGTTGTGCTTTAATATATTTCTCTAACTTTATGAAAAATTTCAGGAATGAAATAGTGATTAGAAGAAAAAAATATTATTTGTGTGCAAAAATGGTCCTAGAAATTTGAAAATTTGACATTTTAATCTTTTAGAATTTTTAAACTAAAAAATGGTAAATACGCTCCCTACAAAAAGTAACGTCACACCATTAATTTTTAATCAAATCATGAGATATTCTGTAAACTAATTTCATTTGAATTTTTACATTTTATACAACTTCAACTAATTACTTTTAAATTAATTCAAAATTTATGTGGGTTGAAAGAATGATTTTATGATTGAAAATTAAATGTGTGGCGTGACTTTTTTGGAATTTATTACCTACTATGTAAAATTAATGTTATGTATTAAAACTAACATTTATAGGTCATGTGATTTTCAGTTTGGACGCTGAAAATGAAAATGTTAAAAATTAATATTTTATTTCTAAAATTCAGGCATCTAAAGTTAATATGCATATTGATTGTCCAAAATATCAAAGTTGTTAATAAAATATGTTTACATACTGGCCCTCATAGACTAAAATCTAAAGGGGTCAAACAACCAATCTTCTTATATATTACTTATAAAAATATTAAAAACTAAAAAGATCAAAAATTGTAATAGCTAAAACTCGAATATAAATAAGATCATTTTTGGTATTAACTTCTCACTATGTTTTTAGTTTATCTTTTTTAATTGTAACAATAATGTTTTCTGATTCATAGACATGTTTTAAATTTAGGATTACACCAACTACCGAGCCTTGCTTTACATCTTACTTCATCTGCCTCTCACTGTTGCTAATGGAGAGTATAGCCTTTCTGGATCAAGGATAGCAGAACTTTGTACCAATCTCCAAGTCGTAAGTAACTGACTGTAATTTGCTTTATTTATTTGAAATTTTTCCTACTGTCCGTACACTTTGAACTTATCAAGAACGAACAACTACACTGGCAGTGAACGTTTGTAAATTGTATTTATGTGGGGACGGAGGGGGTAAAACTAACTTCCATTGTTTTTTGGAAATAGCTCTAAAACTGCTCAACCAATTTGTATGAAATTTGAGATATAATTGCACAATTGTTTTGTTACATGTTTTTACCGATTTTGATAAAATGAACTTATCTTGCAATCAAATCATTGTTTAAAGAATGCTTCACTTTCTGCGGCAGTGAAGGCTCCCGTAACCAGCCTACATACATATGTCCATTTGGACAGTAGGAGGTCCAATTGGTCGGCTTCTAACCCTGAACACAATGAATATTTAATAATAGAAATTTATAAAACTGTTTACTTTTCAAAATTTGTAGTAAACTATTTTGACATACGATTAAGTAGTTCTATTCGATAATATTTTCCAAACCTTTTAGAGATGTTAGTTTCAAATGATTCAACATTCTTCAAACTTTTATTGCTACTACCATTGATGATAAGTTCATTGAAGAAAATGCCGCCAGTCTGTCATTCATTAAGTATTTGGGATTAGATATCGGTTAATCCTAAAAAAATAGAATAATGGTGATGCCACCAAAAAGCAAGCAAGTAGATCCTGTTACACTGAAAATGCAATAAGTAATGTGAATGGTATGGAGATTGTTGCGGAGAAAAGCGTTTCATCTGCGGATCAGATTTACAAGCTACGTAGCGTCAGAGTGACGTTGAAAAATATTAGTCTTGCACACTAGATGACTACTATTAGGCAGAAAGATGATATTGTGCGCCTGGTGGGACACTTTAAGCATTGTTTATTGGGAGCTTCTGCCACCAAACATCACTCCGGAGTACTACTGTGAGTAGCTGCATCGCCTTCGTACTGCATTCACCAAAATCTGCCTAAACAAAGACAATGCTTGTCCTCACACCGCTCAGTTGAAGAAGGACAAACATCGTAATATTGATGAAAAATCTTTCCCCACCCTCCGTTTTCACCAGATCTGGCACCTACGGATTTCCACCTCTTTCTCTCATTGCACAATCACCTTCAGGGCCGACAGTTCGACGATGAACAGCAGCTGGAAGCATTTCTCAAAGAATAATTATTTCTCAACCAAAACGGATGATACAATATGCCAAATGCCCTGCGAAGTAAAGTAACGACAAATGTAAGCAAAGATGTCAACAGCAAAACTGTTAAAGACTGTTTAGTTTATATAATGCCATGCTATGAAAAAAATTGAAGTGTTTCGTAATGTCTTTTGTGCTCAAAATGAAACTGTTCACTACACAGTTCCTATTGAAAGAATCAAGTCAATGTGTCAGCATAATAATATTGAGAATGATATCAGAAAGACTATGATGCAGTAATTTAGGTTTGTTCAGTAAAGAGTATGTTCACGATTGCAAACAGAATTTAATTGATAGCTGCCTTACAACATCTGTTGCTAATATTACCAAACTTTGTCAAGACTGGCCAATGTGGTGCGGTATTATCTTGAAAATAACTTATCTTAAGTAATATTCACATACATAAATAGCAAGTTTATTTAGTAACACAAGTTAATTTTTTATATTTAAATTATATTCTGTAAATATCCAATTCCTTTGTATACTTTATCTGAGTTAAAATTTTGTTTTTCTTATTGAACTTTTGATTTCAATTTGTACTTTTGTTGATTTAAAATAGTCATAGTTTAATCGAAATTTATCTTTGGAATAAATATCTATCACATGACTCATCTTTTTATATTTAACTATGTTTGGTATAATTGAGATGTAAGGCCGACAACTCAACAATAACATTTTTACGGAACTTTTTTCCTGAACTTTCTTGTTTATATCAATATATCACAAAGAAGGGCACTTTATTTATTCATCAAGAAATGTCACCATACGTATGAAGGTACTAATTGTGCAATAGTCAATTAACCCTGACAAAAGACTGGCTTGGTAGATCATCCCAGGACTCTAGCACAATTCCAGAACACTACCGGTTTCACCCTCATTAGGGATCATAGGAAATTGCCGCACCTAAGTTTAAACTACTTGAAAAGTAGCAGAGCACTAAGTGCTCCAGAGATTCCAATTTCAGATCTGCAAGTATTAGTATCACACCAACATATAAATCAAAATGATTTTGCATAATAAGCCAAAAACAAATAGCCCTGACAAAAGGCTGGCTTGGCAGATCATCCCCAGGACGCTAGCACAATTCCAGTTACCAATTGTTGCCTAAACAATAACTATAGTTACTCCAGGGATATTGTAGTATAAAACACATAGGTTCGATTTCACATTTTAAGTATAGATGTATCAAGCTTTGTATCGTATGTAGGTACATAATATATAAAAATTAAGTTATTACAATTATTGAAGCTTTTATTTTTTGGAAATATGAGATACCTATACACTTCTTTTAAAATTAATGATTTAAAAACTAACTCGTCCACAGTACCTACTATCATTTTTATTCTGATTTCCTATTTTTATGGTAGATTATGGTGTAGATTATAATTCCTGTGATCTTGTGTCTAGCTTTTGTTATATTGTTTGATTTCTAAAACTTTAACACTTTATGATACTATGTAAATGATATCGATTGTTTATGTATTTTGGATTTTAGATATTTGATATTGGTAACATTAATCATTTAAAGTGGGTTGCCGAGGAGCAAGCAAAACCGGTAAGTATCTAATTTTCATAACAAAACTCTTAAGATTATAAAGTAATATGTTATGTTTGTATATCAATCAAAATTATCATTTTCAATTTTTGAAACCCGCCATGAAATTTATTTATACCACTTTTAAAGTCCCCTTTTCATTTCACAGATGTATTTAATATTTGGCTTGATGTAATTGTAATTTAACGAAACTAAAACTATTAGGATGAGTTTTAGTTTTGCTGTTGTGTCGCTGTTGCAACATGCGTACTTTATATATTTTGACATTTTGGAACCAAATTTTTAGTAAACTAGATTTATCATAATAGAATGTCCATACATAATTAATATCAGATATCTATTGTACACTTATGACGTATTGAGATACAAAATTTAATTGTAATTTTATAAAATAATTTTGTCTTTATTTCTTAGTAGTATTCTCTAAAAGTACACTAAACCTCAAGAATGTTGCAACAAACTTGTACTATTTTAACTGGCAGACTTACTAAAAACTGCAGTAATGTATGTAGTTGTTCCTAATTTTATATCTTATAATAACCACAATTATGATATTTTTTGGTATTATTTGTTATTGGTATAAATGTAATGATTCCATCATCACTAAAGTCGTTTTTCATCTGCCTTTTAATTCAACTAGTGCTTATTTAGCCTTTTACATTTTGAATAATAACTAGATTATGGGAAGAGTGACGGTTGTATACACAAAATAAATGGTTAAAACTCACCGCTGAGGGTCCTATGTCCCGTAATATATTTCTTGATATTGTTTTGTATTTTTACTATTTTACATTTTTCATTTCTGACATAATTGTTTTATGGATTTCGATTTCTGATTTTGGATATACATAGTAGATGGTACTTTCAATCACCGGGCTTGACTGGTAATCATATCATGCTGCAGCTATATTGTAAAACAAGATGCTCATGAATACATAGTTTTGGTTTAATGTTAAAATGATGTTGTTTTTATGCTGAAGCCATATTTATATTTTTACACATCCTTTGGTTGGATTACATTCACATTAGGATGTTAATGCTGTCGAAGGCTTGACAGATAATATTTATTATTTTGAATGTCTGGTGCAATAAAGATTTTATTCTACATATATATTATCAAACAGACCCTACAAACTTACACCACTTCTCGCATCTACAACATGTTTTGGAAATATGTAGAATGAAATCTGTACTGCAGCAAATAAACAAAGTTAAACTATAATAAATTAAAATCTGTCAAGCCTTCGACAGTCCTAACATAATAGAAATGAATATAATCCAACCAAAATGTTTATCATTGGAATTCTTAAAATGTTAAGAATCCAATGAACGTGAAAGGGCAAGAATAAATATTTCATTGTCAACATAACAGTCCCAGTCAGTATCACCAAACGTATAGATGTGTTATTACCAATACTGAATATTAAAATATGGCAGAAGTCACCTGAACCAAGTAATATAAAGCTGTCAGCTAAAGGGTCAATAACTGAAAACAAAAACGTGCAAATGAGAAATGTTTAACCCCAAGCGTCAACTGGATTATTTATAAAATATGTTGAAAAGTATGATAGATCCAAAATGTCACAAAACCAACAAATCAACAGATAATGAACCAAGATTGGACATTTTAAATTACTGGTGTAATTAATTAGTTGAATATCCAAACTGAGCATTATTAAAATAGATGAAAATGGTAGCCGATCAACTGTAGTAGCAATACATGTCGTTTGAAAAACAAACAGGTACTGGTTACAATAAAATAAATATTTCACGTTATTTAGTAATAGACTGTCCTTCTATGAGAGTGTATTTCTAAAATCCTGTTTTCTATGTTCTAATTGTGCAGGTGAAATGGCAGAAGAACTTCTGATATCCAGAAACAAGCCCACCATGTCAACTAAGATTTCCAAAGAATACAAAGCCGTGGATGGACTTGGTTCATGCCGTTCTTCCAAAACTGACGAACTGACCGATTGGTGGATGATCTATTTGGGAGGAGATTACAAGGTTACAAACATCAGCATCACAAGCACAAAACTCGTCACGTTCAATCTTATGGTAAGTTGGTCACAAATTGACACTATCATTTTTAAAATGTAACTTTCTGGAAGTTCAATAATAAACAAAAGATTCATAATTTTATATTGAATATTGCCATGTGGTCACGGGGAGATAAAATACCTCCCCTAGCACATATTTCTAACGACTCAATGAATTTGGATGAAATTTAGGTTACCACTGTATACAAATTTTCTTTCAAATATTAATGTATAAATGTTTGTAGTCCCACTTCCTTAGGTCAGAGGACGGCCCTATGAACGAATGGGCTCAACTGAAAATGGGCTACAATATGTACCTTTTGCACAAAATATTAATTGATTAAATAAATATTTGATAACGTTGAAAAGACATACTTAGTTGTTTAAATTCGTACACTCTGCCAATTTGTAATTGTTAAGTTTTGTAACCTGGGCACAAACTTGAGATCCAAGAAATAGCTAACGTTGTATTGCTTTACAAACAGACTCTTAGCTCAACTCTGAAAAGAGAGATAAAAAGAAGAAGAAAATGGAACAGATAAGGCCAAATAAGAAATAAAGCAACTCTTTAACTATTTCTATTTCCTCATTTGCTTGACCGTATTTACTATTTTTTAATTCAAATTACTTTTTCACTATTTATGTATTATTTTGAGAAGAACTCGAATACTTTAATATGACTGTCTATATACTAAATCCTTTCGTCGATTAGTTTTGTAATTACTATTTTTAGTAGGTATTTTGTTATAATTTATAAGTATCACGTCATTCAAAAACAAATTACGAACAGGGTGGTGCCAACTAATTTGTGTTCTTAATAATTGTGTTGCAATTTAGCTTTATTAGACGAGTATGAAGCTATCTGCCAAGATAGTCTAAAATATCGTTAGGGGGGTATGCTTTTAAATAACGAGTTACATAGGTTTGAAAACAAAATGGTTTGCTAGAAGTTTGGTCAATGCTTTAACAGTTTTTACCAAGTTTGAGCTAACCACTTCATAACTTCGTTCATGGTATGCCAAAACGACCATATGGCGTAAAGCGCCCTCTTATAATATTTCAGTGGTGGATTCAGAACTGCGCCAATTTCTTAGTATTTTTTTAAAAATTCGACTTATTTAAGCAGTAGGTAAACTGGTCACATCCCACAAGACTTAATGCAATCTGTCTTTATAAAAATTCCTAAGAAACCAAAAGCAACAGAATGTAGCGACTTCAGAACTATAAGCTTAATGAACCATACCATGAAGTGATTCTAAAAGTTATTCTTGAAAGAAACAACAACAAATCGAAAGAGAAATCAAGAACAGTGAAACAAGTTTTCATCCAAAAATGGGAACAAGAGAAGGAATTTTAAATCTCAGAGTTATTATGGAAAAGTACTTAGTTGCCAACAAGCCAATATTTATTTGTTTTATAGATTATGAAAAAGCATTCGATAGAGTAGGTATTTCATAGTGAAATTATGAACTGTTTGGACAAAATAGATATAGACTCTAAATACAAAAGACTCATTCAAAACCTATATTGGAAACAAACAGCAGTTATACAACAAGAAGATGGACTCTCTAAGCCTATC
>JAUYWI010108583.1:0-11054 GCA_034780595.1 Parotoplana pacifica
TAGGGAAACGTGGAAGAGGAAAACCAAGAAAGGGGATGTTAGAAGAATTCAAACCAAACACCAATAGATAATTGAAGCACCGGGCAGCAAACCTAGAAGGATGGACAAAGTGGATGCCATAGAATTGAGCCGGCCTAATAACTAATTCGGCAGAACACTCTAGATAGATAGATAGATAGGTAGATAGATAGATAGATAGATAGATAGATAGATAGATAGATAGATAGATAGATAGATAGATATGTGACAAGTTTAAAACTTAAGTATCCACAGAATTCTTAACATTTTCAATAAACGGAAGTTGGATGACTCAAAAAAGTGATATTTATATAATATGTAGTAGTTATGTAAAAAGCGAAATTTAAAAAAAATTAATGTTCTTTTTATGAGAGTTTGATTATACAAAAATCCATGAATTTTTAAGTATTTTTCTTAATAGATTGTACCTATGCAAGATTAAATCTAAAAAACTAGAAATGCTTGGATTGCATAGATACCTAAATAGCTATATAAATAGTTTTTTATAAGTTTATTTATATATTTTAGCTAAACAAAACAAAAACATATGATTTCAAATTAAAAATTCCACGTAATTTAGAGTGCCTCGCAAGCCATATTGCTTAAATATAATATTGCTGCACACAAAGCTTTAGTCGAGACCGAAAGTCGAGACAAAGCTTCAAATGCAATAACTAAATTTGTATGATTTGTTGAACTCTGCACTGAAATTCAAAACAATAAGTAGGTACCCTTTGTGTTCCCAATTGCTTAAAATGACTAGTACCTGTACAACCATTAGGCAACCGATCTCAAGCCAGAGCGCTCCGAGAACAATACTCTTTCCATCTACATACGGAAAGTGGTAATGAATTAGTGTTCACGCTCGTTCGCAGTCAATTAAATCTGCAATATATTTAACTAGTTCACATAATAAACCTAGATAGAAATGAAAGTAAAATTGATTTATCTCAAAGGCACATCGATATGGAACGATTTAAATTTGTATCGTTTTAAGTTATAAATAAATGTGTTAGATGCGTATTCTGTTGTAGCCGAGGGGATTTGGGGAATGCGAAGCCCCCCAAGACTAAAACAAATTATGGATTGAATAGGTCGTCTAATTTAAAATGTTTGTATACAAATTAGACGACCTATTCAGTCAATATTTTGTTTTAGTCTTGGGGGCTCCCTCCCCCCCTTTTGCTACAACAGACTAGCATCTAACACATTTATTTATAACTTAAGACGATACAAATTGAAATATATATTCTTATTGTTGACAAAATATATTGAATGTCGTTTAATTTAAAAAGCGAACAAGGAACTTTAATTATCTTAATTCATGAATAAACTGAATTTCAACGTACAATGGTGAGAAGTATGAATTACACTCGCCACCATTTTAAAAAAGAATTAAATACACAATAGGTTCCTATATTTGTAGCTTGTCTTACTAAATCTGGAGTGCTATAAGTAAAGTTATTGTGTGTGATAGTACACAAATTTTACTTATAATCAGTACTTGTAACAAAGTTTAGAAACATTATTATGCAACAATATCTATATATTTTTGCTTATCTTTCTTTATCTTGTACTTACTTTTTAGCTTTGGTTCTGCAGAAACTGTTGCTATTGCAATAATAAATAAAAATGACAAAATCATTTTTTGGTAGGTTGTTGTCTTAACAATACGTAATTTATATTGTTTCCTTACCAAATGTATTTATAATACTAGATATTTAAATTGTAACAACTGTACCAACACAACTAATCCACTCACAGTCCATTTTTTAATTTGCGTTATATTTAAATTTAGGATTATTTCAAACATTATTTAGGTATGAGTTCGGAAATTTTGTTTCAATTTATTAGGTATTTGACAACCTTGCTATGTACCTATAAATTCCATATACGTACCTAATAAATACAGCAAAGGTTCTTGAAAGACCAAATTAAATTATATTATTTTAAATCAATTTAGTACCTTAGCTATGTACCTACCTAATAATAAATGAAAATTGTAATTAACACTTATCAAAGAGGCCCAAAAGAGTATAGCTCAAATTACGTAAAATAAATTAAATTCAATATGTTCAGCTATATTGCTTTAATTAAATATTCTTTTAAATGATTTTAGGGCTTACAACATTAAAAACACATAGTTCTTATCTAGATAAATAGAACAGTTAAATTGTTATACATAATTATTTATTAGTACTTTTTTATACACTAATTAATATTTATTTATTTTTGTTGGTCATTACATTTCTTATATACCTAAATGTAATGATTCCTTCATCTCAAAAGTTGATTTTGATCTACCTTTTAATTCAACTAGTGCTTATTTAGTCTTTTACAATATAAATATGTAAATAATAACTAGATTATGGGGAAAGTGACGATTGTGTACACTTAAAATGGTTTAAACTCTCCGCTGAGGGTCCTAAGTCCCGCACAAAATTTCGTGTTGTTGTTTTGCATATTAATTTCTTTTATTTTCATTTCTGACTTCATTGTTTATGGATTTTGATTTCGGATTTTGGTTGAACTCGATAGTACTTTCAATCACCAAGATTGACTGGCTATCATATCATGTTTCAGCTTCGGTGTAGAACAAGATGCGCATGAATATATAGTCTTGATTTGATTTTGAATAGTTGTTGTTTTATGTCGAAGCCATATTTTTACTCATCTATGTTGTAAATACTGTCGAAGGCTTGCAAGATTTTAATTTATTATTTTTAATTTTGTATATTTGCTGCAGTAAAAATTTCATTTGACCCATATTAATTTACAGAACTACCTAAGTAATACACACTAAAACCATATTTTATTTTATTTTATTTTATTTATGTACATATATGTATGTGTTTTTTTAACTTTCTTTTGGTAGAGTTAACATTTTTCTCTTTTTTGGTCATTTTTTGTATCTTATTTTTATAAAAAGAATTTCAAGATTAAAGCTCAAAACTTTATGGAACATATATTTTTTTATTAAAATTTATTTTACATTTTCAAGGCAGAAAAAACCGCTAGACAGTAAATAAACAGATATAAACAAAACATCTAGTAACAGTAAGTAAGTTAGGTATAAATATAAACATATAAATAATTAATAGAAAAATATGTACATAGTCCTAATAAATATATTTTAGACTGAAGGCATTGTTGAGTACCATAGTATTTAATTTGGAAGAAAATGTTTTATAAGGACAGCCTCTTTGATTGCCAATTCAAACTCCGTTGTAGCAGAATACATAATTGAGAAACACTCACGAAAGTTGTTTGTGAAATTCTCACAGTCCAATAGAACCTTGCTGGTCAGCTCACGAATCTTGGTGGAGAGGTAGTGTTTTGACCTAGCAATGTCAGTCAGTTGATGGACGACATTTAAGGGCTTTTAACTGCATCAGAATTTTAGTTGCATTGTCTAGTCTCTATTGCATTATGTCCCTCAAGAGGAAAGCAATAAGTCTTGAAGCAAAGCTTTCTTTTAAGTGAGAAGAAAAACACAAACTGAAATTTGTAAAATATTTGACTTAACTAAATCAAAGGTTTCCACAATATGGAAAAAAGAAACGTATCCTCACAGACTATTGCCAATTGTTTCTGCAAGTCTCATTTCGTGAAGAAGTCTCCTGCAACAACTGGCGAATTTCACTCTGTAGAACAACCTGATTATGTCAACATATTCGATAAATTGAAACAATTTGGGCAGCTCCCACTGGAATCTGAAGAATATCTCTCCATTGATGCTGATGTTCCCCCCGTCTTCCAGACACTTACTGATGCTGAAATCATTGCCAACGTCCATCTGACTAAGGATGACGTAGCTACTGGTGATGAACCACATACCATTCCTACATCAAAAGAAGCATCAAAATCGATTGCTATCTTACAGCACTACTTTGAATCTGTGGATATTCCTGAAAATGTTTACGTATTTAAATAGTTTAGATAATTTAGTTCAATCAAACTCTTTAACAGACAAATATTACTGATTATTTTAAATGAATAAATTGTCTCATATTAACATTGCTATTTAAACATTTTAATTAAATTACTTTTACAAAAGAATATATCGCCAAATATTGGCAAGCCGAATGTTAACCAATAATATATAAAATATATCGGCAAATATTGGCTAGCCGAAAGCTTACCAATAATATATAAAATATATCGGTAAATATTGGCAAACCGAAAGCTAAACAATATTATAAAACATGTAATAACTGTATATTACAATTCAACTTCTATTAAAAAATGAATTTATTTGGTTATGTAATTAGTTTTTATTGATTTTATAAATTTTATTATAGCCGATAGCTAACCGAAATGCCAATATCGGTCCAATAAGGGCCCGATATTTCAGTGAGCAACGATGTTCACCAATTGATGTTCAACACGATTCTCTTGCTCCTTCACCAACTGATGTTCACCAACTGATGTTCAACATGATTCTCATGCTCTTTCATCAACTGATGTTCAACACGATTCTCTTGCTCCTTCACCAACTGATGTTCGCCAACTGGTGTTCAACACGATGCTCCTGCTCCTTCACCAACTGATATTCACCAACTGTTGTTCGCCAACTGGTTCTCCTGCTACTTCGCCAACTGGTGTTCAACACGATTCTCCTGCTCCTTCACCAACTGATGTTCACCAACTGTTGTTCGCCAACTGGTTCTCCTGCTACTTCGCCAACTGGTGTTCAACACGATGCTCCTGCTCCTTCACCAACTGATGTTCACCAACTGATGTTCGCCAACTGATTCTCCTGCTCCTTCACCAACTGATGTTCACCAACTGATGTTCGCCAACTGATTCTCCTGATCCTTCACCAACTGATGTTCACCACGATTCTCCTGCTCGTTCACTAATTGATGTTCAATACAATTCTCCTGCTCGTTCACCAACTGATGTTCAACATGATTCCCCTGCTAATGATGTTCAACCATTTCCTCAAATGCATCAGCCAAATATCAAGTTTCCAATGACTTTATATGGAAAGCAATACAGCTCCTTTCAGGCAAGTTGGTTTTCTAATTACCGGTGATGAATGCAATGACTCGGTTACCCTACATATGTGGTTAAACATGAAACGTTAGGCAATCTAAAAGCTGAAAACAAAAAGGATGATGCATTCTTAAAAGCTGCTGTAGAAATTGGAAGAAGGCATTAACACCAATTGTCCAACACTCATAAAGCATCCGCAGAAATAGAATCATTCCTTCTGATAGGGAGTGTGCACGTTCTTGAAAGTCTTTATTGATCGAAGAGTCTATAATGGAGGTCAATCGCAAATGTTTGGCAACAATAATAAAAAAATTACAGTTTTTGATTGGTCAAAGGTTTACCAGCACAGGAAAACACGGAAGAAGAGTCAAACTTTTGGCAACTGCGGAAACTTTGTTCAAAAGGAGACGCTTAACTATCTGATAGGCTAGTGCAGAAAGAAAAGTATGTCCATCATGACGTGCAAAACGAAATACTTTCATTAATGTCAAATGAAGTTTTACGACATAAAATCAGGATACTTATTACCACAGACGTTGCCAACAAAACGCACCTATCTCTGTGTCTTAGTTGGGTAGAACGACATTGAGGAATTTCCTTGGATTATATGAGCTACTAAAAGTCACTGCTGCTGCCATTCACGATGCTATTATTGACATTTTGCTGATATTGAATTTATCGACAGTGCCTGTAACATGATGGGACCATATTCAGGGAAACATTTACAGAACCAACAACCAAAGACTTGTATTACACACTGTCATGGCTTGGCTGTTCAGAACTGTGTGTTATTGAAGCGAATTCTAGAAACAACCGAAGAAATTGTGAAACTTATAAAATATTCACCTACAAAAGAACGAGTTTTGCATGAAAGTAATCTGGTGTCCGATGGAAGTAAAATGATTGTTGGCGGTGGTTTATTGAAAGTGTGCCCAACCACAGGTGGACTACAAAGGCGGTTAGTTTTAAAAACTAGATGTAGGGGATGCCCGTCTTCAGCGGAACTTGACCTCGGACATATGGTCACGCATTTTTGGCTGTAAGGCTCAAATGAATGACTAAATTTTACTTTGGTCTTCGGTTATGTATACTTCTGTTCACCCATACTGATAATCTTTCCAAAACTTTGTAGGGGAAGGCTTCAGCAGTAGCTGGTCAATGCCTCACTAAAAGAACCACAGATGTCCTTAATGTACTCTTTGAACAGATAGCATGCTATCAAAGATCATTTGATTTAGCCATATTAGAATGTAAAGATATTAGCGCCCATGCACTGTAACAATTTCTATCAGATTCATTTCTCTGCATTTGAAATTAGTAGGTATAGGTAGTCATTAATAGTGGCTATCTTCACTTTATGCACCGCCACCAGTTGCTCATCACTCTTCTGACAAATATTCCATATAGATCAATTTGCCTTCACTAGACTTCTTTACTCATTCCACGATCTTCGTCTTTCCCATGTTTAATTGCAAACCGTTTAGTCGAATGTAATTAATAGAGCAAATTTTAATGACCGGAAGTCCGTCCTAGCAACTGAGATTTCACCATCAATATTTTTAAACAAGACAAGAAACCGGGAAGCAAATTTGAAGTGCAGATTCCAAATCAAGTAAACCGATGCCGAAGATTTGAGAAATCAGGAAACCAAGTCCGCAACGAGTCAAAAAATTAGATCACAACATCCTGACAAAGTGGCAACCCTTGATATTGTTAGTATCAAATTAAAAAACAACAACAATATAATGAAATATGTATATTGACCAAAAAACTGGATATTTTAATAGCCAAACAATAAATTCTTAAAAACAGTAATACACAATTCAATGTAATACAAATCTATTTACAAGTTCAATTGATACAGCAGAATACGACAGTTTCAATACTCGTAGATTCACTTATTCCTAATCTGTTCAAATTTGTTACCAACTTTTTTTTTCTTTGGAACAGTCCTACTAACCAAGGAACTAAATGGAATCCAAAATTGTTATTAAAAAAAGTATACATTTTTATGGTCGTTACTGCATCTACTACCACTGAACCTCAATAAAACAAAATTTTATAAATTCTACCAAAATTCATAATATTCAAATGATAACAAAACCTCGACTGAATACAAAACTTTAGTCTATTAATGATTATGTACAAAATCTTTACAAATTAGAATTTTATAGAACATAAACAAATCATCATATCATTCAAATTGTAAAATTTTCAAACTACCATATCTTTTATACAGGGAGCTGAGATTTGATTACTGGAAATTAAGCTATTCAATGAGCAAACATGTTCGTGGAAACGCAATTTAAAAAAGAATTATACATAACTTTGGTGAACTACTTTTGTTGAACCAAACAGAAATTATAAGAGGAGGTTGCCCGTGTAAATAAAGTTTAATAGGAACTAACATTTTTAAATTAATAGTTTGCGACCATCTGATTTCTGGTGTTGGAAAAAATTTGAATGAAATAAAATAAGTATGCATGATGTTGTACATTATGAAATGCAAATGGAAATAAAAAGAATGAATATCCAAAATCAATTATAAAAGTTTCCCGATCTCTGTCCAAAACCACCAGAAAATCCGCCCCCACAGTTGTAGCCATCACCTATAAACAAATGTTGACAAATATTTCAGATGTAGTTACAAATCATAGGAATAAGATCAGCAATCTAACTTTGGGCAGAATTAAACAAGTTGGGGCATGGGAATATTTGAGAAATAAATAATAATGATTGGTAAATCTTGGCACATTACAAATAGATCAAGTGCACTGACCATTGATGATCAGTAACTGTCAAATATTCAAAATCAAAAATTAATTTAATAAAAATCGTTTTTATATCATTAGTAGACAAAAAGAGTGTGGATTACGAGTTAACCACCATCGAAGAGATTTACACAATTACACAAAAAATGCAAATTTTATTCAAATTATTCTAAAGCTCCAATTGTATATTATGGTCATTTCCACCGAGTAAAGGAAGTAAAAATATATTTGTTTTAAAATTTTTTGTCCATGTTTGAAAATAAGAAAGTAATATATTTATTAGAAAACCACAGACTTTCTCAAGTATGTTATTTTTAACGTCCATTACCAAATTCAAACAGCAATATATTAATATAAGTGACCTAACACTTATATTAATATATTGCTGTTTGAATTTGGTAATGGACGTTAAAAATAACATACTCAAAAAAGTAATGGGCGATAAACAAATTATGAGGTGATTTGAAATTTATTTTTTGAAATCATTTAAAATTTCATAGATCAAATCTATATAAATATCTTATGAAGTTAATTTTGAATATAATAAACTAAATTTAAACAATTTTATTGAAATTATCATCTCAATGCTATCAAAGATTTATCAAATATTTATACATTTTTAGTGTTTTATTGACAAAAATAAAAATATTTTATATCGATTCTTAACCATTTCATTTTCACTATTATTTAATGAAATTTTCATAGTCAGGTTGACATTAACCCATATGTTCAACTCAATTGGATGGTCCTTTAACAATTCCAGACCATTCTGCTTCAATAGATAGTTCAACATAGTTTATGTATTCAGAATGTTTGCTTCAAACTGGAGTCCTTACTATGATTTCACCAAAATTAATTGTGTGGAAGTCTATAAAATGTAAATAAGTTTATATATAATTGGATTCAGACTTACCCATAGGTCCCATACCCATATTATTGCCAAAACCATCGTCATTTGAAAATCCACCACCAGCATTGCCATAACCTCCACCACCCATCATATTCATGCCTCCGCCAGTTCCTCCACCCATCATATTCATACTTCCGCCAGTTCCTCCACCCATCATATTCATACCTCCACCAGTTCCTCCACCCATGATACCCCCTCCTCCTCCTCCTCCACCACCACCACCACGAGAATGAAAAATAAAACCAAGAATTAAGTTTAAAATAGATGCTGAAAGTGTCACAAAAGGAATTTCTGACGTGGTCTACACCTATGCACTGTTCTCTAAACTAATTCCTAAAGGTAATGACCTTCCTAACTCCCAAAACTTAAGTATAAAAATGTGTCGTTGTGTTGACGAATTAGACTGTATTGTAAACATGATGTTCTATTCCCCGCCTGCCTGAAAGATTGTAACAATGGAATTGACATATTTTACCCATTTTAGTAAATGGACGATACATTCCATATGTAAACTAATTTTGTTTTCGGTCAGATATATACCAGACCTAAACCCTAGACGAGAAGAGTCTTTAGAAATATTGCTAAGTTCCTAAGGGACAATTGCTCAACAATTTTGTTTATTTCCTAAAACTATGTACAGAAATGATAATTTATAAATCATATCTGTTCATACTCTTTCTCTTTTGAATAGTCAAAATTAGACATATAAGAAAAAATTTCTGATCACAGACCAAAATCTTAGAATTCTAGCAAATATGTTTTTGCTGTGAATTCATATACAACCGCGGCCACTTCTAGCGCCCCTATATTGATTATTTTTCAATATTAGTCGCAATACATCTCCATACTTTATTAGAATCATATAATCTTATATATTTAGTTAATGCCAGAAACAATTGAATAAGAACTGAAATTTTGACAGGGGCGTTAGAAGTGGCCGGGGCTGTAAAAACATAAATGACTAAATTACCATATTGAAACCACTTCCACCACCAGTGCGTCCAACAGGAGATGAATTAAGGAAAAGTTCAATATACCGACTTCCAATCTTTTCACGATCTTTTTTCATTGCTTCTTTAGCTTCATCATGGCTGGCAAAATCTACATCACCTTCCCCTGTAGGTCGTCCTCCCTGCAAAAAAAACAATACCATGATGACTACTAAAAAGTATATCATTTTTTAAAGATGTGCAAAAACTTATTTCTGTGCCAATATCAAGTACCAAAAGTTCAACAAATTGAAATTTTGGGTTGCATTTTATTGGTATCTATATATCACCATACATTAAAAACAATAAATAGAACATCGATAATTACAATGCCTACAGTAAATAGTGATATAACACAAAACATGCCATCAAAAGCTTAACCAATTTAGAGAAAACATGACAATGACCATAATTTGGATAATAATGTAATTCAACCTTGTAGAAAAGAAGCCATACAGTCTACTCCGGAACCGCCCAAACCGACAGTCTTTCTGTGTATTGAGATATCACTGTGTGTGTAATTTACTGGTTGTCAATTTTAGATATTTTGATATCCATTTTAGAAATGAGTGAAGTTGATGTCTCACCTTCCAATTTTGAAGCATTTCAGCTTATAAACGCATATATGTAGAAAGATTTTCTATTAAAAATATTGAAATTTGTCATAGAAAATGTTGTCACCACCAACTAGCCGCCTCCCCTACACTTCCACCAAACTCACCTCTCCACACACATTCTTTGCACCCAAAACCAGCAGTCACCAATACAGCGACCCCCCCTCCCCAGAGCATCCAACGCAGCAATATAGTTTATATTAAAAAGAAAAATATAAAAAATTCTTTTAATCAATCTTTATGAACCAGTTACTAACAACTCGCAGAAATTTTATTACTAACTTAAAATTTTCAAAAAACGCCTTTCTCTAATTTACGTGGACTGGTTACCAACTTTGATTGCTCTCTGTTCGTAGTATACATTTCCAATCAATTTCTGAATCTATTTTTATGACTAGGGGATATAGTAATTAAAAATAATCATTAAATAAATAGATTATCTTCTTGTATATTTTTATGATCGAAAAAGGCTTCTTTCTGGTTTTACGTCCGTACTCGATGGAAATTTCAAACAAGTAAGTTTCTGACAAGACTTTTTCTCGTGAATCTATTGAAGAACGTACTAAACATTCTAGTGTACTGCAAAATTTATTGGTCTTTTATTTTTTACATCTGTTGCCACCAAAAGCTAATAATAAAACATCCATAGAACCTATTTTACAAAGACAAAGAACTAAATACAACCGCTGCAAAAAGAAACGCGACAAAAAAAATTCATGTTTTTTCCATTTTAAAGATCGCTATTGTAGTCTCA
>JAUYWI010108594.1:0-11054 GCA_034780595.1 Parotoplana pacifica
AAAACTATGTAATCGTGTGTATCTTGTTGTACACCCAAGCTGAAGCATGATAAGATGGCCAGTCAAGCTCGGTGATTAAAAATACCATCTAGTAAATCCGAAAGCCAAAAATCGTAAACCATAAAACAATCGAGTCAGAGATGAAAAATGTAAAATATTAAAAATGCAAAACAATAACAAGAAATATGGTACGTGACTTAGCACCCTCAGCGGCGAGTTTCAACCAGTTTTGTGTACACAACCGTCACTCTTCCCATAATCTAGTTATTATTCAAAATGTTAAAAGTTACCTTGAAATGGTCTATATAAATAAAAACAACACTGATATTATTCGAGATAACTTTATTTTTCATTTTTACATGGTGAAAATGATTTCTTGATTACGTTAGCGTAACTATTTTCGGCTTCTATCTTTCAAACACTTGATCTTTAATCAGTTTATATTATCTGGCAGACACGCCTGAACTATGACCTTGCTCTCGGCCCAAAATGGTATTGCTTTCGGGTTGAGACTTCTAACTTCCACCGCTACCCCCGACTACAAATCCAGGGTTGCTACTCTAACCATTAAAACAGAACGTGAGTGCTTTAGCATAGAAAAGGAGTAAGAATCCTTGAACCCGAGAGTGAGCACGCACTAAGATATATTTTATGTTATTCTATAGCATTCAGAGATTCAAGTATTTTAACTATCAGATACGACAACAACCTTCCCCCCCCCTGACCCACAATGGGTATATAAATTTTATTTTATTTTTCGAAAAATAATACTTTGTAAATTCCCTGAAAAAATTGACGAGTGGCAACATTGAAATCAAATTCATATTCTTTATTTGGCTTTTCTTCTCTATTAACTCCTTTTTTCAACTTTCATGCATATTTTGTAGAGGCTCATCATCGGTTACAAAATGATACAGAATAATTGAAACCAATACCTTTGACGCTGTTTAAAAGTTGGCTTTGGCATTCGAGTTGGATATAAATTCCTTCGAATGTCTGCCAATTCACCACGATGCGCAAATCCATGCACAGCAGATTCCCATGTTGCATAATGAATAGATGCCCCCTACAAAAAGGAACATTCTTTAGATTAGTGTTTTTTGATAATAAAGTTTCTACTTTAATTTTAAATTTATTTAATGTATACACTATTGACAGTAAAATTAAATTAGATGAAAAATTTCGAATTAATGCTCTTGTAACTACTATTTACACGAGGGTTCGTACAGACCAGACCAAATCAAATTCGAAGGTTTTCGGGGTATTTTTTAAACTTCTGAAGTGCAAGTTTTAACTTTGGTTCGCATGATTCAAGATCTGACGTCATTGTATATGGATCCAAGTCATACGTGACAGCTCCCTTTAAAAGAAGACGCTTTATCAACTCCATCGGGAATAATTTTCACTCAGTCCGAAGCTGCAGGATAGCTCTCACGTTTACTTTCTTTGCGTGAAGTAAGTGACTGATTCACTTATACATAAGCTGTGAATCCGATATCAATCTTGGAGCTGCACAATGCAAATCGCGATCATCAACATTCACTTCCACCAATTTGACATTGAAACTACTTGCACCGCAGAGGATTGTAGAAAGCGTCCCTTTGTGAAGGTCATTAGGTAATGAAGGGTATCATAGGACGATCAGTCTGATACAAAGTCAGGAACGGTTGCAAATTCTGGCAATTGAAATAAAACAGTGTAATTTGCCTTCTAGTAAAGGGTCTTTCAAGCATCACCAATGCAGACAAATGACTTGGTGTCTGGTTTAGAAAAAGTTTGTTTTTAACAGCTTCTACTTATGTCTCAACTTGAGTAGAAATTACAAAGCCTTTCAGCTACTGGCACATACTCCAAACAAAGGTGCTGGTAGTACATCAGTGGTCTTTTCAAAATCTTCTCATCTGGCCGGTGTTTCGTGAAATAGAAAGTAGATAGATTTCATAAAAGTATCAAGATGCAACTCTGACGCAGCGCATCCATGCTTGAAGTGCAATCCACATGACCCAATATTAATTAATTTAGTCGGACTCTTATTTGATGTATCCGACAGCTTTTGATGAAAATACCAATTAACATTTGGCTTATCCATTGAGATTTGCAACATTCGATTCAGATTCAGTTTCTCTGTGCACTTCCTGAAATGTTCCATAATGTCATTAGCTGTCCCGTGGCCCATTAAGGTAGAACCAAGATAGATGGTGGTACCTCTCATATCAGAAGAACATAGACGAATATAAACAGCAATTTGTTTACACTGGGTACAAGAGTTGCTGAGCATTCGCCCTGTTGAACAAAAGCAATAAAAACTATGGTACAAGACCATAACATGATAAATACATTGTCTTCTTTTACCACAAGAGAATTTCGAAACAGCCTCGATATTAGGCCACATACGATTAAACATGTGAGAAATGTCAGTATAAGATTTGTAACTCCAATATTCTTCAATCATTTTCTTTTAGTGACAACTAGATTTTAGGTTAGTATTATTTAAAAAATTACATTATATTCGAGGATAGTTTTAAAATAATAGTGATTTTGAGTGTTTTCGTTACCCTCGAAAATGAAAAATTAAATTCGAGGGTCTTTACGCACCCTGTTACACTGACAGGTCCACCATCATACAATGGCGGTTGCAGGTGTGACATCGAGAGATCTTCCACTGAACCTGTCAGAAGATTTATTCAGAACTCACAAGGTCAAAGCCATCTATTATCTCAACAACGAAAGAACCATATTGAAAAACCTAGGATTATAGCAAATAACAGACATTCATCTTATAAATCAACCATATCTTGAAATGCATGCCAAAGACTAATATCAAGGTCACATAGCTGTTGAGCAAATGGCAAATAGTAGGAAAGAATCAGGCAAATAACTTAACTTTTTCAGGTAAAAAGATTTAAAATTATAATACCATTTGAAAAGAAAAGTCACCATTTAAATGTAAAGGTTGTCAAACTACAAAGAATAAGAAGGAGCACATACATATGTAAAGGTTGTCAAACTACACAGATTAAGAAGGAGCACTTATGTAAAGGTTGTCAAACTACATAGAATAAGAAGGGGCACTTATGAAAAGGTTGTCAAACTACATAGAATTAGAAGGGGCACATATGAAAAGGTTATCAAACTATACAGAATAAGAAGTGGTACATATGCCGTATCCGCCCTTGACAGTAAAAGAGAATTCAACATGAAAATATGTATAATGATCAAGCACAATTCATTCTCCACATTACCAAGAGTTTGTATAAATATACTAAGAAAGAAATATTGGTACTGAAAGTATTAACAACAATATCAGCACTCAATTAATCAACAACGATCACTCACTCCACCAAAATATTGGACATTTAAGTGCTTGCATCAAACAAAATTCCAATTCCATTTAAATCATCAACATCTATGGTATCCTAACAATCAGCAATGAAATGGTGGTGGGGGGTAATGACTACAAGCACCCTATGATTACAGACACATTCCTTTTCAAAGACAATATTTGGGACTTTCCAAACTGTACTCTTAAATTGACTAGTATGTAGCTATATTTTCAATCATATAAAAATTGGGATTTAGCATAATTTGTCTAACATAAAAAACAAGCCATGCACCAGATATACTAATAATAGTTTTATGCAAAGAAAAAATAAATGTAGATATCAGTACATTTAAATATTATAGAAAAATAAAATCAAAGAAATATTCTGCAGAGTTGCAGATAACCAATAAATTTGTTCTAAAATCACTTTCAGTGGTTTACAGCATACACTAGCATTACAGCTTTATACATTGACAACATTACATTCTCAAAATTAGATTAATTAACCTTTGACCATAAATAACGCTAAAATAAAACCAATATCGTGTTGTTTGTTACTTAATATGCTCGTATGTGTATTGTATAGCTCAGTCTATTTGAACTTGGGCCAACTTAAAATCACAAACCAAATTACTTTCTTTATTGCCTGGAGTTGGATCATTATAATTCCAGTCTGACAAAAAATAAATTAGAGAATTTGTCGCATCCCGACTGTTTCAGGCGGGTGGTTAGCCCCACCCCATATTTATGGATATTATTTATTACATTCATTTCTAGTCAATCAGACAACAAACCAATTTTTGGTTTTTATGACGTCACTTATGGGTTCCTTCGGTGCCATTAACGATTTTTTCCAAGGTACCTGCATACCAAAGTTCAGTTCAAACAATTTTTCTGAGAAAGGTAATACTCCCTCTCTGTGACCACAATGGTTGAGTGCCGCAACTGTTTCTATTCTTGAAATGTCATTCTATTAATTTTATCAATTCCTGATTTGTAAATTCATCATCATGGGAAAAGTAAAATAGCTAATCCGATAGCAGCAGTATTGTATTATGAATCAAAAAGTCAATTCTAAAATTAATATATTGTCAAGGAATACTCTTAAATTGTAAGTAGGGAGATCAAATTATCTAGCCAATTCAATAAACCTTTGAACTTTTAAATACTATGAATTTTATCAACAATTTGCAATAGCCGAGGTCATTCATACTCTCAATAAAATCATCAACACTTACTTTTCCACTTGACTCTATCTTCATGAAACATTCAATTTCATTGATCTGACCATCAAACACTTCAGAAGCATACATAACTCCAGCTTCAGCCGGAATAGAATCAAAACCACAAGCACCGATTACATAAACATTATTTTCTTTAGCAAGTTTGTGATAGCGAAGTTGCATGGTTTCCAAATACTGAAATACAATTTATAATGTAATATGTTAGTTGTAACCAGAAATTTTAAATAATTAAGAAAATAAGAATATTAGCCTAAGTTGATTTTATTGCTTCAATATATAAATTACTGAACTACATTCATTAGTAGAAGATAATGACGGCTGGCCACGTCTTTAAATATCCATGGAAATATTCAGTAGGTATCCTTTCCAGGCCTTCCATAAATGCTAAAAAGTCTAATCAAAATTTAGACATCACTGACACCAAATGTAAGGATTTGACTCATTTTAGCTATTCAAAGAAATCATGGTCTAAACAAAAATAAGACCGGCAGGTTTAAACATTTAAGACTTTTAAATACGACTGAACTACGGATGATTTTTTCTAAATTTATTCAAATACGATTTTCTGAATACAACTTACCTACGTTAACTAATTTAGAATTTACGACATTATAACATTTAAGATTTTAAATATGTACGGCAAAATAATGAATGACTTTTAACCATTTTGACTGTTCACTATGAATCCTTCGGAAAATTTATTTAAAACTATGAACTCAAACAATGCAAGTTTTAACGAAACATTCAAGGCAAATACCAAGAGAAAAACAAACAGAAATTGTTGTAATGGACTGGTCAATAAAATTTTGTGATAGCACGTCATATCAAATAAAACAAACCTGAGGTTCTCCACTAATATCGAGATGATGTGCTCCTTCCTCAACGCAGGCTTTTACCACTGTTTCACCATGAAAACGATACTGGATTTAAAAAATCAAATTAGAAACAGACTTCATAATAAATCGGTATTTTCTTTTAAAACATGAACATCACTTACACTACAGGGTGGCACATAAGTTACCGGACATTGATTTTTTAATGTTGAATAGAAAATATTAATTTAGTAATTAAACATGACTTAAAATAAATTACATTTACAAATATTCAAACTGTCCTCCTTCAACCTCCAAGCACTGACGAGCAAACTTTTCTACAAATTTCTGGAGTGATATGGCCGAAACTGGCCACAATTGGTTTTCCAGTTGAAGATTGTATGGTCGTGTATCATATACTGAATTTTTGTCACTCCCCAAAGAAAGAAATCCGAAGGCGTTAGGTCAGGAGATCTGGATTCCCAAAGTGTTCATCTAGCAATGTACGAGCAAGATTGCTGAAATATGCAGGGGCACCATCATACTGAAACCAAAATTTATCAATTTGAGGCCAGTTTGACACTGCTGGATAAAACTGATGTTGAAGAAGAGCACGTAGCTCCTTGCATGGACTGCTTCTTCGAAGAATATGAACGAATAAATATTTTCTGTTTAAATTTTTTTTTAAATAAACCATGCCGGGAAACTTATGCGCCACACTGTATATAACTATGGATTTTTTTTACTAATATGTATAAGAAAAGAAAAACTGAAGCTTACAGGTCCAACGCAATTTAAAACAACAGATGCTTGTTTAGCCATTTCATGAATGGTTGCAGGTTGGCTCACATCACATAATATAATTGGAATTTTGGCAGAAGGATTTATTCCTGAAAAATATTTAGTGGAAATGTTGCAATTACAAAAATATTATAACAAAGTCAACTATAAGAGCAAACGTATTCAACATTTCATTCTGTCTTGTAGTCATAAAATAATAAAGTGACAGGTAAAAAGGCATAAAAAATATAAGTACCCTAATATAACACATAAATATAGATTATTAATAGATATTTTATCAATGGGAAATGTTTTGAACAAAACTAAACCAGTAAAATTAATCAATTAAAATAATAGTTGTGACTGACAAACCTTCCTTCAGTATACCTTTATAAAATAAAATAAAAATATTCAATTCAAATCATTCTCAAAGATGTGGTTTAGCTATCAGAAGTAATCTTTCACCTCTTTTGGCCATCCTATACATGCATTTGATTGAAACAAAAATTAAACTGTTATATATGAAAACATTATTTACTTCTAGAAAAGATACATAAATGATATTTTGTTGTTTATTTAGGTACACTTAATCTTTTATATTTAGCTTCAAATTTTGTTTTTGTACACACCAATTCTACATGTGTTTATTTTTTTTTGTTCTTTCTGATAAGGCAATGTCTTCTATGTACAGGTCTATTCATTAAGCAAAACTCCCAATTAAAGTCTGAATTGTTTTTCAAATTGGTCATGTTTGCTTTCTTTCAAAACACCACAACTATTTATGTGGTGTTCAATGTATTTGCCTTTCTCGCAATCTTTGTAATCTCAAAAACACCATTTAGAAGATAGAATGCTTGATCTGTAAAAACCTGTAACACTCATAATACTTTATGAAGCTGACTCAAGAACTATTCTCAACATTTTCTTATCTTTCATAAAGTTTGGCCCAATCATTCAGACCAAATTTTCTGTTTCTGTCCTACACAAGGGATTTTCAATCATAGATCATCATAATGAATTTGAACAAATTTCCATTTGCAATCTAAAACCTAAGATTGGCTACAAAACCTATTCATTAAACTTTCTTATTTAGAATTTCTATACCTTATCTTTTTGTAATTTAGAATTTTTTTCACAAACATTGCATCGAAATGTCAACTCTTAATTATATTGTTTTTTTGTTTGTTTTGTTTTGTTTTAAATAAAATTCTCAAGTTTCATCATTTCTATTCAATTGTCTTAATTCACTAACTAGCTCTCTCTACTTCACCACAGAAATTGGTCAAACTATTCTGAAAGCAATGGAAGAAAGGTGTTATGTAATGACTGTTCACATATGAGAAAAGTAGTAGTGGTGATTTCTTGTTTGAGAATAGTACACACTTTGAAATAACATAAACAAAACCTATCATTAGAAGATATTTTGAAAATAAAATGTAGAAAAAAATTATAAAATAAACTTGTTCTTATACCTAACTGAATTTTATCTCTTTGCATTTCTTTACCATTCATCAATATGCTATCTGTGACAGAAAACTAATACAATAAAGAAATTACCTGAATGTAAATAAGCGTCTTCTAAAACATTTTCTAATTTATTTTTATTACGTCCAGCAATAGCCCATGTAAGAGATGCATCTTTATTTGATACTTGTAACATTTCTTCTACAACATACTTTCCTGTGAAACCAGTAGCACCAAACACCACAATATCATAACGTACCATTGTTTTCACTGTAAAATAAAATTATACCTGATAATTGTATGTACAAAAATATACACCACAGTGAACCACAATGAGTTAAGCTATAACTAAAGTGATAATTCAAATAGCTTAAGATACAGACTTAATTTGAAAGTAAAAACACGAAAATACCTATAATTTTTTAAATCAAAATAAAACACAATTTTACATAGCAATCTTAATAGACTACATGTTTTTAATACCTGTTAATCTTTAGGGGGGGGTGGGTTGTACCTCCCCTTCTCTTGTGGTATCAGTAATAGGTAGTTATAATTTTTAGGAAACTGCAAATGTATGTTATGTCTAACTGGGCAAAAATATCTGAAAGGTTTATCAGCAGTAGTGATTATAATTCTGGTCTATTATGTTTTATTGGTCTTTAGATTAGCAGACAGCACCAGAATTGGAGTGTGTGTCCCCAATCCATCTAGTGGCTTCACAGCAGTAACATTTCCAGAGTAGAAGGAATAGTAGTGATATTGGAATGACATATCATCCAACTGTTCATGCATCTAGTAGCAAGCCACAGATCTGGCTTGTTTTCTCTAACAATGACATAATCCTATGACTAGAATTGTCAGGAACCACAATTCTGCTAACAACCAAAATATCTTTTATGAGCATCATTTGCCCTTAACCATTCACAAATGAAACAGTTTTACAGCAGGACGACATCAAAGGCTACTCCAGGGAGCTATGATGTCACCTTTTCTTTTTATTATCTACACCAAAAATATTGGAGAAAATCTGGGTGAGGATGTGGACTATAGTAGATTCACTGATGATTTAGTGGTTTTAGTGATGAAGCTGACAGATAAAAACCTCAAAACTGCATCAAGAAGAAGACAGAAGATAACCAACAATAAACAAACTAACCTGCGCTTTGAGAAACCTTGTGTTTATAAGGCGCTTTATAAATATAGTTTATTATTATTTTTTTATATGGATGGGTCCATTGAGAAAACGGTGGAAACCCTGCAGTTGTTTACCATAAAGGTGAACTGAAAGAAACCATCAAGGAAGCTGCAGGTAGACTCAGCTCCGAGATTGTGGCACTCATCTAGCAGCAAATTAAATCATTACTAGCAAGCCTCAAGAAGTCATCATTTATTAAGACAGCCAAGCAGTCATTAAAGCATTGAACAACATTGATGAAAGGGCTAATAATTTCGTCATCATAATGTTTGAGGCTTTGAAGAAAGTAGAGAGCTTCTAACATAAAAATTTAGTGGATCCCTAGCCACATTGGTATAGAAGGCAATAAACGTGTACACCTAGAAGCCAACATTGAGAAAGATCTCAAGTAATAGGATATTAGCATCGATATGAAAACCACAAAGAAGGCAGTGTACAGAAAATCAAACACCAATGGCAACTCAATGAGAAACTAAACAATATGTACAATAATAAAGTCAGACATCTAATGAATAAAAAAAGAACAAGTCATCACCACATAGCTCAGAACTGGTCACTGCAGTCAGATTCAACATTACAAAAAGAAATTCGGTCTCAGTGATGATGGCAATTGCCCCAGCTGAAGAGTGAATTAGAAGAAACTTAAGTGCTAATATCAAATGGTCTAATACCTGTGGCAGATGAGAAGTAAAATCTTCCCAGAGGCCACACGCCCAGATGATTATTTCCTTGACATGGTGAAACTAGTAGAATATGTGGGAAGGACTGGGTGCTGCTGAGGCCCAGTACCAGAAGAAGATCCTCCTGATTTTGGGATGCAGTATACCAGCCGAAGTCAACAATAGCATTTGTAGCATTTGTATCATGAAGTTCTTTGAAAACAAAACTCTTGTCTTGGTCTTCTCAGTCACCAGACCTCTGTGGAAACCTTCAACAAAGTCCTGATGGTGTGGAAGTTCATAATATAGTTGACTTGTGCCCAGCAGCACAACATAATTGTGAGGAATTAAAGGGGGGTCAATTTGTTATTGTAGTCACCACTTGTTCTCGATAACATGATCATGACATTTTTCAGGACCACCACTTATTGACATAATGAAGAGATTTAAGGAGCCCAAATGCTACTAAATTCTGAAAAATTAAAAGTATAGAAAGCCTTATATTTAGTTGTAAAACAACCTATTCATAGGCAAGATAAAAACAAAGTGGGAGAAATTATGTGTACAGACAAGAAACAATCTGAGCTGTAGGTAAGTATAACTCAAAAATCAATATGTCTTATGTTGTAATACAAACCAAAGAACAAAAGTGATATCAAACCAGTAGATACAACAACAAAAAATCTAATAAATTGAGCATGCTTTGGAAATTTTTAAGGTAGATACTCCACAAACAGTAACAATATAAACTTTGAAAGATACTTTTACTTTTGAATCTCAAGTGCAATTCTTCCATGGTCAATGAAACTATGAGTGAGCATCACGTTTTTGGGTAATTGGCTTTACAAACTGAGACAACAAGGTTAAAATCAATTGTATCAATTCAACATCAAAGGTGAATTTGTGGATACTCAAGTTGTAAAGCAGTGTCAATATCACTTGGAATACAGTGTTAACCTATGTATTTGAAGGATTAAATTTGAAGATAACATTTCAGCTAGATCCTAAAGTATATGCTGTTTCTCAGTAAATCATTTGATATTTATAAATAATTCTTTCCCAAAAATGGTTTTAGGCCAAGGAAATAATCTAAGAAAAATATAAATCAAGGTGCTATGACTGGCATGAGCCAGCAACCACTTTTGGGAGATATTCCTTTAAAAAAAATTGAATTTTAGATTCAATTTCTTGCATTCTGTTATTTTGTATATATTTTAACGAAAACTCTTATTAGAAAATCATATTTATTACCTAGACTTCGATGAATAAGAACAGTGTTACAAACAAAAACGAAAATGAGTCAACTGCTTTAAAAAAATCTGGAAAAACATAGCTGTTTCTAGAATTCATTTCATCATCATCAATACGAGAGTGAGTCTATCCTACACCAACTCGGGAGGTCTGGATTGCTGCCTTCCACTCATTCCTGTTGTTCATCAAGGTCGTGAGTTCTGCCATGCTTGTAACTCCAGCATCACTTTTCAGCACATCCACATATGTAGCTTTCCTTCTTCCCTGCCTTCTGTATCCTTGAAGTGGTTCCCACAGGAGGACTGCGTTCGCTGCTAGTTCGGGGTG
>JAUYWI010108605.1:0-11054 GCA_034780595.1 Parotoplana pacifica
TTTCATGATCGGGAAACATGGTTCTAAAAACGTCACCAATATGGTCACTACTATGATAAGAATAATGTTTAGCTATAGATTGCAAAATCCAAATAAATTCTGACATCGTCTTTAATAAAAAGCTTATTAATACAAGATATCATTTTCTCGATTTTTCACGTTTTTCCCGGCCGTGGACACCCTGCCTATATTGATCGAACTCCAAAATAAAAAACCTACTAAACAAATATGTAAACAAAAGGAGTCCATAGAATTATGGCGGAACCTTCAGTACAAGAAAGTAGATATTTTGTTACTGCATGTCTTGTAGGTCCTAAAAACGTTAAACACTAACTTGTTTTTAACGCTCATGGATTAATTGTGATACCATCTATCTTATAGGCATACCTACCAATGATTCCAATGACAAATTAGTTTCACTGACAAATTCAATATTATCATTCTGACGTATGACCAGAAGACGCTCCTTTGTACAGGGTAATATATTCAAGATACTCTCCGGAATATAATCTTCATCGGGCGCTGCGGTTCGCATATTTGAAACGTTAAGCACACAGACGCGTTTCTGACAATTCCATACTTTGAGAGAACCAGACTGACCTCCACTAACTATTAATGGTTCGAAATTGGACTGGGGATTAGATATAAAGCGGCATGATTCCAGATTCTGAAATTAATCAAAATAAGAATATAAAAATAAATAGTAAGATTCTTTTAAATGAAGCTTACTACAAACCTGGTAAATACAATTTGTTGTACAAAGATTCACTGTCACCATTTGAGACAGATTGGGAGGCTAGATGATTTACAACAGTTTTACTTAGTGATTTATCATACTAACGCAAGAATCCGCAAAACATTTTCCTTGTTAGACGCTGTGGCTACGTCAATATTTAGAAAAAAAAACTCCTTCAAAGATTCAACTATGTCACCATATTAAGTTTTATATTATGCAGACACTCTATTAATGACCCTCCAGTCTAAAAAAGCCGGAAAATTGGCATCCCTGTTAAAATTTGACATCCGAGACCGTGAATTACAAAATTTTAAAACCACCACGATGATAATAACCACTAAAAAGACATGCTTCGCTTCTTCTTCCAGTAGCGGCACTCCGATAAAATCTATCCCCATATCGGGACATCGAGTGATGTCACCACAGCATCTAAGAGCCATCCAGATGTGATCCGCGAATTATATGCTATTTCGCAAATACTACTTTTAAGTAGTATTAGTACCCCGCGATCAACATGGGAAGCAGCACATATTAATCGCTGGAGACAGCCTCTTCACGGTCATTAGGCTAAGACCGGCTCCCTTGGGGAAACATTGACCACTTATCAGGCGAGTCGGAGGAGGGTTGTATAGTTCCTGAGCATTTTTCGGGACCTCCCGATCCATAGTGCAACGTGCTACCCACTCGGCAACCGGCATCACTGGTTGTATCTAATTTCTAGTAAAGAGTTGCATGTCTATACAAGGAGGTATTCAACAGTCGAGAATTGTTCTCATACAAAGTTTATTAAAAAAAATAAACATACTGTTAAATAGGCCACATATTATTTTCCAATAATTTTTTAATTGCATAAATTCAAAAGGGCCAAGAACCATTATAATCAAGCTAAAAAATATTTCTTACTTCATAGGTAGGAATTGTACTGATTCTGGAATGTTTTAAGCAATCCCAAAGAACAATAATTTTATCACGTCCACAACTACAAAGAAAATACCAATCATTCATCTTATGCATACAGCTTAGATTATGTTGTTTCGTTTATAGCCATCCTACCACTAATTGAGGTTTACCCCTACAGTGCTCGAGTAAATTTAATATGCTATTGTTTTTTAAACATTTTGTTCTTTATATTTATTTTAATATTTGCACTGGCAAACCTGTCAGAAAATGATTTGTAGTTTACTGTTAAAACTAAAAGTAGGTAGAAACTAAGCTTTAACAAATTAAATTCTTACGAAGCCATTGTATTATCAAGAAAATCCACTCCAGTGACCTGGGCTTGATGTGCCTCAAGTAATGCAACTTTCTTTCCCGTTTCTGTATCCCATAGAACGATTTCATACTCATTATTAGAGACAGATACCAATATAGAAAGACTTGGGTGAAACCGCAACAAACTAGAAAAAATAAAACAGACATAAAATGAGTACAATTAAAACGATTGATGAGTAAACTTAATTTGGTTTCTGAAAATTACCTTATAAGACCTTTGTGATAATGACAACTGCGAGTGTTGCCATTTCCAGGCCCTAAATTCCAAATACGAACAGTGTGGTCAGCACCCCCTGATGCCAGTTGTGTACCGAATTGATTAAGCGATAAAGTATACACCGGATGTGTGTGAAAGGACTGAAATAGAATCATATTTCAAAATAAAACAACACAACACATTACAAACAGAATAACAACAGCTGGATTCTTTTTAATGACCAATTATTCTTATGCTTGAACTTGAAATTGTTTATTGTCTATTTACGTAGAGTAAACTGCAAAAACATAATTATTAAGTTATTAAATAATGACCTTCCATGTTTTCAAAAGTTTCTTGTCTTTTATATGAAGGGACTGAAGAAGAAGCGATTTCGTCGCCAAAACCAACAACTAAAAACACAAAATATAATAATGAACGTTGACTAATTCATTTTTACCTAGGTAGTTTGGTATATAAAAATAATTTGATGAAAATGGTATAAAATGATCAAGGTAAAAGTGGAAAATTGATTGAAACAAAGATTGCTATTAAATATAAAAGTTAGCAAAAATTAAATTTAAAAAATGTTTATTAATTACTACTCCAGAAAAGATAACTATTCTAAATTTTAGTGGGTGATGTTTTTTACGTGCAAGTGTGATAATGGATACTATCTACCACACCATTGTCGACGAAGAGTTTTTTAAATGATAGGAAAAGTACTACTTTTCCATGCATGCTCAACTTTTCCTTACGTGTTCAAACAAATTATCTTTTAGTAAAAATAATCATAATAAAAGTATCAACATTACTTGGAAGTAGTATTGTATGTTATCATAATTTTTACATAAATAGCATTAAAAATATAACTCCATGACACACTAAAATATGACATTCTATTTAAATCCTTAGTTATCCATAGATATGTATAGAAAAAAATTACGTTCCTTCGTTGGAAAAATACTATTTCCATTAATCGGATTTTATTGAACCTCGATCGCTTTGCTCTCTTGGTATCAATAGAAATCCTCAGGAAAATAACTAAAACTTACATCAGTTGTAGAACAAACAGTAAACGTTGTAACAGTCTCTTTTGTCTAAAATATATCCAAAGTATAATGGTTTTAATTAATTCTATATTACTTAGTTTTAGAACAGTTGGTGACTCACTATATTAAGATCACCAATTAATGTTGATGTTTTAATATCCAATAAGTTAATTTCCATTCCTTCATCAGTTTCTCTGGCACAAACAATATTTTCATCATGGGTTACCTGTAAGACACAAAGAATATTATTATGTTTAATACTAGAATCAGACAATCTGAAAGTTCATATAATTCAGTTCATATATATGTGTGTTTATGGTAACTAAAGTTCCATGTGGTCAAATATTAACCCCTGTGGTCACACCTAAAAATACACTTCACGATTTGATTGAGTTTGGAAAGATTCACCGAAAAAAATCAATATGGAGGACGAGCTACAACTAATGATGTCATCAGGTTCAAAAATGTAGTTTATCTGACTGAATTCAAATTTAAAGTAATACAAATCCAGAAAAATTAAAAACTATTGATTTTTTTGGGCACAAAAATTCTTTAACTTTTTTAGTTGAATATTTTTTCATAAAATTTTTAGAGATGGTTAGCAGTAATTTGGTACATTTTCCAGGGTTTAAAACAAATCAATTCATTTTTTTCTATGGCAAAAATATTTGGCTCTTAGGTTGCACCCTATGGACAAAAAAATCAATATTTTCAAAAACGTGGAATATATATAGTACAATGTGTTTGTAATATATCGACGAAATATTACTCAAATTCATCAATATTTGAATTCTGAATCGTTTTTTTTGTAATAAAATACATTTTGGTCCAACTTCGATTTTTCAGAGGGCAGGTGGTGGGGGTGGGATCAGAGGTAAAAATCTTTACATAAAGGATCTACAAGAGAATTTAGTACACTGATACCTAATTTCATTCCAATTGGTTAAAACGATTTCAAGCAGATTCCAATGATTTTCAGCACCCCCCATGACAGTGAAAGGTTAATAAAAAACGTCAATAAAAAAGGTTGAAAAGTAAATGAACCATTGAAATGACTTTCTGTCTAGTATTAAAAGGCAATTCCAAATTATCCAAATTTCATTTAATGGTAGATGATCATACAGTTAAAGCAATTAAAGTCAACTGTTTAGATTAGACTAAATACACTTACAAAAATTGGTTTTCTACTTGTAAAACATGGTTCGAATTTGGATTCTAATTCATAGCTAAAAATAAAAACACAAAATTAGTGTTTTCTATTCTTCCTATAAAAAAATTTCAATACATTATTTTTAAGAAGACACTTAAACAAACTACTTGTGCATACTTTGACCTACTGAATTAAATAAAAAGTTTTTAAAATCAGAATCATAACAAAACATAATTTCTGACATCACACATGACTAGTACCCTCAGGACCAATAAAAAACAGATAAAATAAGGAAATGAATCCTCACTACAGGCATGCCACAAGGATCCTTAAGAGGTCTATAAAATATTTTGTGAGTGACCAAACTCTTTGAATGTAGCATAAACAATAATTTAAGAAATCAAACCAAATAGTCCAAAGATGCCTCAACTGAATAAATGATAGAACAAGTGCAGCACCAACTTGAAGGTTGCCATTATCTGCCAACTATTGTGTAATTGGCATAAACAACAATACTATAAAGATTCATAACAATAGGATTTTTACATGTAGTAATTTGAAAAATAACTTTTCCCCTATATCAAATTGTCTGCTTTCAACATAAAAGTATTAATGAACACAGAATTGCAGATTTCATTATTTATTTAGTTTTTTTCACATACAAAATTGCATATCTCTTTCAAGTTTATAGAATGTGATGTGTACAAGGTGACTAACACTATCCAACTGAGATCATTACAAAATTATTTAAGAAATACTAACTTTTCAAAATATATACATAATCATGAGAGTAATCAGATATAACTAAATCATACATATACAGGCCCGTAGCAAGTGGTCCGGTTTTGGCAGGACCACTTTTTTGCTAAGCAATATTTTTTGCCCTTTTTAAAATGCCTTGTTCGCGTTTTTATGATATATTTATACATTATAAGAATATGTTTTAAGGTTGTATTTTCTGTAATTGCCACAATAGACATTATAAAAACACAGAATATACAGGTAGGTGTCAGTTTTCACTTCGTTTATGCCTACACTGATGTACCTCCAGATATACAGAATGAACTAATCAAAATAATGGTGCTGCAGATTTTGCGACAAATTTCACGTGATCTCCAGAGTTCTCCATTCCTGACTGTGATGGCTGATGAAACAACTGATGTATCAAATCGAGAACAAGTCACTGCCATAATACGGTATGTAAAGATAACTTGGAGGTCTATGAAAAGTTCATTGGTTTGTATCACGTTGATGCTATCGATACAGGAATGCTCAAAAAGGTTATCAGAGATGTAATGCTTCGAATGAATCTTAGCAGTGTTAAAGTTTTATCAAGGATGTTATTAGTTTATTAAATGTTGTATTTCCAATGATGAGTACTGAATCAGAGTTCATTGAACCAATGATTGTGTATTTTTAGTAGAAAAATCATATCTATTTAGTATCATTGAGGACAGTTCACAAATATATTAATCTAATACATTTAAACAAAGAAATTAATAATAACTAATATATAAAAGTCATTAAATTACATAATTACAAAAATATCAATTATTGGCTAAACAAAATAATCATGTGATATTTGATGTGGCAACAATGGTGGCATCCATAGTTAGGTGTGCATGTCATCCTCCTCTGTTAAAGATCATTGTAGTCCATTGCTGTTTTTGTCTGACAAACTCAAGTCAATTGACACTTACAAAGCTGTCTGAACCATTGGGATTATCCAAGAACTGAGTTAATGACAGAGTAGTGTTGGGCTCAATCCACTAATTTATAGAGTGTTCTACATCCAGAGTAGAATGCCCAATAGACCTTGTCATGCCAACTGTCAGAATGTACTAGTTGTATTTTTTGCATTACCTCATCCAAAATCTAGGTGTTGCTTGGATTTTTCTGCATTAAGAATTACACATTGACTAACTTCCTTCACTTTGGCAGTCAGAGACATCTACCATAAACTAATTATGTGGGAGTTTTGTTTGATCCAGACTGATGGAAACAGGTATAATGATGTAGTGGGATCTGCTTGATGAAATACTCTCAGAAAGGCATATGGCAATGTTGAAATTGTCAAGCTTTCAAGCATGACTTTATTGTTTGAACACTACATTCTGTGACTTTATTCAACTGTTGGTGATATGAAGTTCTTTTGACCTTCTGAATACTATTAGAGAGGCACCAACCAAATTCCTGGTATTATTGGTGATGAAGGTTTTCAGCAATCCAATTTGTGAGCAGTAGTCCATAAAAACATTGATCAAGTTGACCATATTTCCAGAGTGCAGTTGATACACCTTGATCAACCAGAAGGAGCATTGACAAAAAGAATAATGTAGCATCAATCAGCATAGACTTGCTTCAATGGTTTGCTGAAGGCTGCAAAGACTCAAATTTCCACTGATTTGGTCAAGTTTGGCTGTATGTTGGACAACTAACCTTCTCCTAACAGTCAGAAGAGATGCCAGGCCACCATATGGCTTGCTTCAAACATTCAAGGGTGGACTTTTACCCAGTGTGCAATGCATGTGCATTTGCAAAGATATCTTGATGTAGAGAATTGGTAATATACAGTAATTCATTAAACAGCAGCAGCCCATCATTGACATGAAGATTCTTGCAAATGCTGTGAAAGTTTCTTCATGCAGCACACTTCTCCAGTCATTCCTTGACATGTTGAATAACTAATTGAGAGCTCTCATCTGATTTCATGACTTCTCCAATGTGAGTGACCATTTCCACAGACATGTTGAGTGTATTGACATTGTTGAAAATGAAATCCTCCTTACATGAGTCATGAGTCATCATTAGCCAAAGAGATTCTCTACATTGCATTGGCATTACCAATCTCCATATCAGGTTTATAGGAAATGATGTAGTTGTACAGCTGTAGATTGGCTGCCCAGCACATGATACATAATGATGCTTGCTTTGGAAGAGAATTGCTACTGAATAACTGGACCAGCAGATGATGATCAGTAACAAGTGAAAACTTCCAACCAAGAAGAAACTACTTCAGTCCTTAAATTGACAAGATAACCTCCAATGCCTCACATTTGATATTGTTGTAATTCTGTTCAGCCTTTGATAATGACATTGACATGCAGATGACAGGAAACCCATTCTGCATTAAATCAACACCAATTCCAAACTGGAACACATCAATGGTGAAAGTAGTCTCCAGTTGAAGAATCAGGGGTTGACCAAACCTCATTGGACTGACTGGAAGGCTATCTGGTGTTTGTCCTGCCATGTGACCTTGGACATTTTTCTTCCACAACACATGAAGGGGAGCAACCAACTGAGAAAAATTTGGGACCATTCATCCAAAAAAGTTAACAAGACTGAGAAAAGATTCCAGGTCAGAGTGATTTATTGGATTTTCATGATAATATTTGGGGTCAAGCTTGATACCATTCAGGTGACTCAAGAATTCCACCTCATTCATCCTGGTGATCAACTTGTTCACATTAACCATAATGTCCCTTTCCTCCAAGCACTTGGCTAGAAGTTCATCTGATTCCATGTGTATAGGCATGTTGTCCTGGTGAACTATGATACCTAGGATTCCAGTGAGAGCCTCCTCCATCATGTGTTGAAAGATGGCAGATGAGTTCTTCATTCCCTTCAGAAGACATGTTATCTGGTAAAGTACTTTAGTGGTATTCATCATGCAGATTTTTTCTGAGTCTTTGTCCAATGGAACCTGCCAATAGGCCTCCTTGAGATCCAGTTTGGTAAATGAGCCTTTCATACCATAGAAGATTGTTTTGATAGTCAGAGTAGGTAAGCATTCATCTTTATTGCTGCTTTAACATACACTTTGAAGTCAGCACATATGTAAGACCCATCCTTCTTCTTTACCCATGTGATAGGAGATGTGTATCGACTTTTGAGTGACCAGTTTGATGATTCCATGTGCCTCCAAGTCAGATAGGTGAGAGTTGATTTGAGTATGTATAGGCAGCAGAATTGTTCTGGTCTTGCAGAACTTTAGCTTTGAGGGATTACTGATTGAAATCATGACCAGCTTGACCTCCATCAGTGGTAGCTTGCTTAGACCACAAGCATGAACATGAGATATCAGAAGATTTTGACCCAATACACCATAATACTTCATAGCCTCAATAATAGTAATCATTCCCTTAAGATAGGCACCATTTGGACCCTCAATATCACACTGTTGTAGACCAAGCAGTTTAATCCTGTGTCCATCATAGGCATTGAAAACCTTGTTTCTGATTACCAAGCTTGGATTGCCACAATGTTTTGTAGATCAATGTGGTGGAAGTGCAAGTGTCCACCTCCATTTTTAGTTCCATACCATCCATGTGAAGTAGCATTGGGTGCTAACCATATTTGTAGAGTCTGACACATTCATGATGCAGGCCCGGTGCCATTTATTTGAGTCAGGTGTGGCAGTCCAATAATAATAACAACAGTAATAATGCAATAACAGTATATTATTAATATTACAGTATATAGTAACAATTACAGTAATAACAGTGATAATGCAACAGTAAATAAATACCTCCGATACCTTCTACCTCCTCAAAATAAAAGCAGTTTTTAATTAAAATTTTTTTAATAATTTAATCTTTGGGGCTTCCCTTTTACAAATTCATTAGCTACTTTCTTTAAATTTAATAAGTCAGTTTTGTCCTTGTGGACATGCAGGATCATTATGTTGTTCAGCCACTGCTGCCCCATACAGTCATGCAGGTAGTGTTTCAACCATTGCATAGCCGAGAAAGATCGTTCACTTGTTGCATTTGTGGCAGGAATGCAGATGAGCAGCTTCAGAAGTGTGCACACATCATTGAACAACACTCTCTGCCTACAACTGAATTTTTTGATTTTTTCCTTGACAGTGTGAACTGTTGGTGCGGTGAGATCATCTTCAAAGAGCAGCTTGAATGACTGCAATTGTGCCGCCAGCACGTCCTTCTTCAAATCATTCTGGTAGTGACCCCATCCAACTGCTTCATCCACTCCTCTCCAGCTGCAACCTTGATCAACAGTTCTTCAAGATTTTTTAATGTTGAGTAACCTTCAGTATTGAAGCGAGCTCGGATGCATGTGATGGAGGCATCCAAAGCTCCTAAGTATTGCACCCAGAAGTATGTTTTCGGGTCGGAGTGATGATGTGGTTCTCCTGACCCCACTTGAAAATGCTTTGGTGCCCTCTGTTTCCTTGGTAGTGCTGGCTCCTCCACCCCATTCTCATGTGCAAACCGGGTGCACTTGGACCACATAAGCTCAAATTTTTCCTCATTCCTGAGACCTTCCAGAGTTTTGTGCTGGAACACCAATTCTGCTAAAAACATGGAGAACAGAAACGAGAACTTCTCCATTTGTGCCATCACACCAATGATTCTCACTTTCATGTTGGAATCCAGGCATTGTTCCAAACATTCTTCCGAGAGCTGCATCAGCACTGTGTAGTTCAGCAAGATGTTCTTGAGGGACTGTCCTCGCACTGTCCATCTTGAGTAGCTGAATGCCCAAGATCTTGACTGAATTCTTTTGATCTAACTCCACTTGAAGCTTCTCAAACGCAGTTTCACATTTTGGAGAGAGTTTGATCAGCTTCATGAGCTCAAACATGGCATCCAGCATGTCTTGCAGTACTGGAATTCCCTTGAAGACATGAGACACTGCAAGATTGAGAGCAATTAGACAATTAGATTTCAATATTTTGCCTATCTTTTGTTAATACATATTCTGTCTAGTTCTCATATATTATTACTCTCCCCTACCACTGATTGGAGTTTGTAAGGGGTGCCAAGGGCGTGGTATGGCACATGCAACACCTGTGGCACCAGGCCTGGTAAAAAATGATGAGTTTAATTTAAAATAATAAAAAATACATTATAGTTTCAAATTGCAAGTGAATCCCAAATTCATTTAATCAATATTGCATGGGTTTCACATATGAATAGGATTTAATACTGCTGATAAAATAGGAACTAGATGGGTTGTTGTTTTACAGTGTAAAAAACTTATTCATTTCATTTTATAGTTGCAAACATGTGCTGCTTGAAATCCCCAGTACCCATGTCTAAATTGTATACTGTTAAATATATCCTAACCTCTTTAAGAATCTACAATGGCTTTATGTTACTCATGTCCAAAAGCTGATTTTTCAGAAATTGTGGGTTATGTAAAGTGCTTCACAAGGTAAACAGATTACAGCTCACTAAAAAGCAAATTTAATGACCCATGTCCAAATTGGGAAATACTATTTTAGCCCACATCCATAAAAGTGTAGACCCATGCCTTAATCACCAATGTCCAACAGGAGTTATTTTTCAAATGTAAGTTGTCTCAAAACTTCAATAACAAATTATTGAAAAGCATTAAAAATTGGAATTTTGTGTTTCTACAGCACCAATTTCTATTTTGCTTGTTATTGCTAGAACCTTTGTCCAAATCATATGTTGCTGATGGGGGGCTCTTCCCCCAACCCCATCAAATGTACAGTAGATTACTGCATACTCATATATTGAATAGTTTTAAAAACTGGATTATCGTGACTTCTGAAACTATTTTCAGATTTGTTCTTTTATTAGATGTAGAATAAATCTTTACTGCAGAAAACAAAAATAAAAAACAAAACCAGTCAAGCCTTCGACAGTATTAACATCA
>JAUYWI010108616.1:0-11054 GCA_034780595.1 Parotoplana pacifica
AATCGTTGCACTGTGATGTAGGCGTAGCTGCCAGCATTTTCTTCGCGTCTCTCTCTTTAGTTTATGCTGTGCACTATCAAATATACAAACCTGTGTTTCCGTTCGTTTTTGGCACTTTGATCATCTATTAAGTACCAATTCATACAATCCTTTTAAAAACATTGTTTTTTACTTTCTCTTGTCAAAAAATATGAATAAAACACCTTAAAGTACTATAAATATTACGATTGTTGTTAGCGTCAACGAGGGGCTGGACGGTCAACTATCCCTTGAGCATATTGTTAAACTGCTAGCAATGCAATTGGTATGAAATTTAGTATTACCAAATGAAAATTTTCACGTGTATTTGAAATTAGACCAGCCGAACGAGTTTCAAATAAAAATATCAGAAATCTTTAAATGATTCAAATTAGCTAAAATAATGCTGATAAAATGTCACCTATCCAAATATTGTAGTTGTCAAATAATCAATTTTTATGTTCAAATCCTTGTAAAGGGGTCAGGCAACCAATATGTTGATTCTACATGGCTAATGTACATAATCAGTTTTCCTAATATGTATTTCATAGCCATTAACTGTTGCTTCAAAAAGATTATGGTAATAATGAAGTTCAACCTCATAATCATTATCACATAACAACAAAAAGCAACCGAAGAAACAAATTTATGTGGCTGCTGTTGGTTATAAAAGTTCTAATTGACATCATCATTCACTAATTAACTCAACTTAATTATTTTACACCAGGTAGTGCAGTGATCTGAAGAATAGAATACTAATACTCGTACTAAATACCTACAAAACTAAAATAAAACATAAACGCACTGAGAGAAAGACTAGAGAATCTAAATCGCGTCTATGATGTAGATATTTGTAACACAATAGATAGTGGAGATGGATAAAGGAAAGGCAACTCAAAAGTTTAAGACCTAGTGATAGAGCAGCACCACAGAACTTACGATTACGATAACACCATCCACAGTGAACCTCAAGTATCTTCTATGAGCACTCTACATAATAGGGTTATAATAAATTGGTCGAAACGATAAATTTATGTTTGAGTAGAGATAAGTGCTTCAAAGATTGCTAATCGTTACACAAAATTCTAAACATTTGACTTGTCTTATTGAAAAGTACAAGATATAGTGATGTAGAAATCGATAAGCAGAATACTGTGACATACTATAATATCTATTGTGTAATGCTATTTATAAACAAATGCAAGCTTATACTACTTATACATCGTGGGGCCTGTTATTTATTGAAGTCATCAAGTGATAAGATTTTGTCTTCAGATGTACGGATCATTATCTATGGTCTCCCGTAATCTGGTTGAGAGCACAATGTGATCAAGTATATAGATTTTAATGAGCAAATAACAAATCGATGTAAGTATGATAGATTTACCAATGTCAGTATGTATTGTATATAACTTAAAACTAATTACAAATCAAAGATATGTCTGTTTTTGGGAAGTTGCATAGATCGAAACCAGCTGAACCAATTCTAATGACGTTTTAGTATCAACATGCATTATAGAATGTTAAGAAGAATAGTATATGATGAAGGATACGTAATTATCTTATTTTTTTTTGGTTCAATAAAATGAATTGCATGACTAGCTTATCTGATGTTGTATTCCAGTGACAACAGGCACAATAGGGCAGCCCACTTATCGATTTTCAAATTCATAAAGAAACCATTTCATCGATTAATTTTTCTAAGGTGTATACCAAATCTTAACTCAATCGGTTCATGGGAAGTACCAAATGATAAGTTAAGTTTACAAATATAACTATTTCAGAATTATTAGATTTTTTAAATCGAGAACTAAATAAAATGCTGAAATATCTAAATCAGAGTTCAAAACGAGACAAAATAATCTAATTCAAAAAAGATAATAATACAGCCAATACATTGAAAATGAACTGAATCCAACCTTTGTTAATTAAGTGGAAGGTAATTTACAGAAGTTATTACGTAATTCTTCTTCACAGAGAGGTTAAATCGTTGATCAAAAAAGCGCCGATCGAAATGCAAAATGACAGACAGGTAGTACTTACAGTAAATCCGTAGATCTAACTTGCGCTTAAACCTAAAGACAGTTTCAATCTTTTGTACATTAAATGTCTATATTAAGTTTTAAATTTATAATAAAGTTATGACTAGTCAAGTTTAAAACCAAAAAGACAGATTTAATAAAATTGGAAATTCACCAGAAACATTATATAATATATTTTAATACAAAACAAAGATAAGGCTACATCACAATCTTCTTAATATATAAATTTCTAGTTAGATAGTCCTACTAGATATAGAAAATAGGTAAGGCTGATGCCCTCGATATTATTCTAACTACAATTTCCATTTAGTTTCTGTTAATTGAAAAGCAATTAACTAACTACTATATCAATTACTATAAGTTAAAAATTAGTTAAATTATCCACTATAGATGATGCATATATATGTAAAAAGTCATTTTGTAAGTAAGAATCTCATTTTTACGCAATTATGAAAATGGTTCCCTAAACAGTTTCAAATTTTGGCAGAAAGGTTTGACATTTATAGACCTAATCAGTGGTCTACAAGTAATCTCATTTTGATTCAAATTATACAAATAAAATATTTCTAGTCAAAAGCAGAATATCGTATGATAAAGTCACTTTAGACTGCGCTCAAGTATCTACATTCCTGAATATCCAGCAGCCTGAGTGACAGATTTGAAAACTATCAGCCGTCCACTCATCTCAAGATAAACAGTGTCATTTAATTTTAACCTTTATAAACAGGATAAATAAGACATACCAACCTATTGTCTGGAGTGAGTACCTTAGCTACGCTTAGCAACAAACCCAAGTGAAAAACTAAACAGAAAATATAGCATCTTTTCAAAAGATAAGTAGGTTGCATCATGTACTAAATTGGTTCTGATAAATTATGTTAAAATTATGATAGAATCTATTCGCCAACAAAACAATAATACCGGCATTCTTACTATTTGTAAAGAAGGTTATCTACTCATCATAACAAAATAATTTAATGACAAACTGTTTTCATTCAGAATAATGATATTAGTAAAATGATAAGACTATCATATATACTGAAAGCATTAGCAGTACATAACATAGAATGTTAAAAGTTGAATGATTACCACAATAATTTGATATTTACCTGAATCTCATAGAGGTAGGATGGTGGGGAACCAACTTACTCACTTATTTAGCAGTACATAACATAGAATGTTAAAAGTTGAATGATTACCATAATAATTTGATATTTACCTGAATCTCATAGAGGTAGGATGGTGGGGAACCAACTTACTCACTTATTTTCATAAGATCTTTCATATACCAGGGTGGCTTATCCCCTTGCAATCCTAAAGGGTCGGACACATTACAGGCGCATCGCAGTGAGACTTAAGTATCAGTAAGTTAGCCGGTAATAAAATTTTCTCTGATACTACATATATGCCCAATAAATTGATTTGTACAAGAAACCTATTTGCCCTTTGACAGGTTTTGTTTTAAAAGAAAAGCGCGGCTACGTCAACTGACGTAAATTACTTTTTGAGAGTAAAAATAAATACCAACTAAAATGAATGTAAACCGTATAAGAAGCAATCTACATAACTTTAAGAACCTTTTGCACAAACAAATATATACAATATGTGTGTGAACATGTACAGGGTGGTCCAGAAATTTCGGACAATTTTCTCACCTTTGAGTACATTTTTATGATTTGTTTTAATTTTAACAAAAACATCCTATTCTATAAAACTCTATGTATATGTTTGTTGAGTTTACAGGAGTGAGTTACCAATAGAGCTACAAAGCCAGTTGATGGTTCCAGGAACCTGGCTACAGTCATCACTGTGTACAAGAAAAAAATCTATTCAATCGATCTATAGCTAGACGATTATTTCTAACAAATGGTTTTCAAGAAAGAAAATCAAATTTTAGTTTAAGACAAAAGTGTTTTATAAAATTAGTTAGTAATTTCTTAATCTGTGGTATACACAATTTACTGTAAAAGACTATAGCTACATAAATAAATATTGAGGAAGGCTAACTGTTGTATATTGCTAAGATAGACAATTTGAGCACGCATATACTATATTGACAATCATTCAAGGAGCTGCTTAGTAATCACGAAGTCTTTCTTGTAACCGGCACGATCCTGTTCGTACCAATCTTCTGTGGAGTACAATGGAGTAAATAGTAAAACGTTTTGTTTGTTATAATGAATTATGAGCTAATTTTCAGGGTGGTTAAACAAATGAATGGCTGAGCTTTTCCTTCTAAATAATATGCGGTGATGTTCTGTAGAGATTACCTATATCTTGTCACCACCTTGTGCTAATAAAAACATTAATTTATCAGCTGCATTAATCAATTTTCATATCAAAACAAACAGCTATAATTGCGAGTGTTCAAGTACAAAATGTTAAGAAGATAAAACCTTAATAAAACAATAGACTGGAAAGTAATTAACGTTGACTTCGGGGCCAGCAGCAATCATCGAAGAAAATAATTTTGGTAATCACATTAGGTTTTCTAAAATAAACCTAAGAAAAACTTTAAAAGATCTATAAGTATTAAGTAGATTTATTAACCAGCAAAATCAATAGACTGGAAAGTAATTAACGGTGACTTCTGGGCCACCAACAACCATTGAAGAAAATAATTTTGGTAATCAAGTTAAAAAACACTCACTAATATTGTACAGCTAAAGCAGGATAGATACTGATAAAGAAGTAACCCATTCAGAGGAAATGCAACGGTAATACACAACATTTTGTAAAGGAGGAGAAAAGAACAACGAATATTAGAATTGACTTGGAACTTTCCCTTCCTTTAATAAAACAATAACATGTTTTAAACAAAATGAAGAAAAACATGCATCCTAAATTTATACTATGTATCTAATTTAAAAACCATGTTTGTGGATAAACAATATCACATATTAATGTAAATCACATGCTTGCCTAATGTTATATACAATGTGAAAGCTTTCTTTAACTACTTTCAATATGTTCTGGTGAATGAAAAAGGCGCCTAACTAAAATTTAAAGCATTATTCTTCTATGCCAATATAATTACATCAAGACGCCATTTTATATTTATAAATGTTTGCCACGGAATGAAACAGTAGATGCATGTGATATTGACGTTCTATGGAAAACAACTTTGCACGAAACAAGACGCCAGACTAAAACCAACAAGGAGCCGTTTATCCCTAAAGTACCACCCATATTTATTGGAAAATCAGCAATCATTAAGTTCTAACTAATGCAATGGCTACTAAGTGTTTTCGTCAGAAATCATTTTAGACACAAATGTATCATAAAATAGAACAAACTAAATAATTTAATGATAAAATTATTTTTATCAATCAATATACCAAATCGGAACAAAAGTACGTGAGTAAATAAATAAAAAAATCAATGACCCATAGACATTCTTGGATAGATAGTGTCACTTCCTTCCACCGTGAAACAAGGCGGTATAGTAGCCAATAGACAAAGACTCGCTAGACCAAGACACTAAAATAAACAACACACCCTATTATTCGCCTTGTTCGACTATGTATAAACATTAATTTCAGCTTAATGGTATGACCGACCGGTCGCCTAATTTACTTCATGTCAACTATGAATAAACAGAAAGCATCAGCTAAGCGAAAGAAGCACAAACTTTCCAACGAGCAACTTCAAAACGATCATGGAAGTGATGTCAGAAATAAGTGGTTCTTTAATATGTAAACATTTCCGTTCAATTTAACAAGTAGCAAATTGCAAAGATAAATAAGTCACGGTCAGAGATAAAAATAGTCACGACCGAAGCCCATCTATGTGACGCTAATTGTCACATACTAGCGATCAACATTAAAATGCTGAAGTAATAAACATTATAGCTCCTCCGTAATTATATATATATATATAGAGAGAGAAAAAAAGTAAATACAAGACATCCATAAAAACATGTAATTGGTGATGATCCTACGCATAAGCGGGCTAATTATACCAAGGAAGAATTGAACTAATGGCCAAAAAAGCCAAAACTTAAAACGGTTGCGTATTTTCTTTCACACAAACGGCGTGTTATGACAGATAGGTAGATGGTTAAAGTAATCAACGCATCTGTGCCTACCATCAATACCAAGAAAGATAATACTGAGAAGTTCATAACAGCGACAATTCAAATAGTCTTTCGTCGTCAAACTGATTGATGTCCAACAGTAGCGCGGCCAAAGAACAAACTTCTAGTAGATTTTCTTTACAAAACACTACTTGCCTTTCTCGAAAAAAACCCATCCGGTTGGGTACCTATCAGGTCAATGAATATTTTTGACAGTGGTTCAAAATGTTAATCATTTTAAGGCAATTAGGAAATAATTGTTCATAGACAAAGTGAGGCAAACAAAACCTAAAGCAAAAACTTTATAAATTGGTGTTTTCAAAAATAGCCAGGTCCAAACTAAAGATTCGATTAGAAAACAGATGAGTTATTACATAGTACTGAACCGTACAATCTTTGGGAAGTAGGTCGGAGAAATAATGAAAATAATGAAAGTTTGATAAATTTGGCGTAAAAACGAATATTTATAATCATCAATCAAAATCTGGCAATCATTGTCTTATAGCAACCCAGAAAAGTTTCAGATTATGCTCGTATAGATTAATGGAACTATCATAAAAAACAGAATAGTTCAAATACTTTCTATTCATACAGTTCGCGTATTCTAAATAATGAAAAGTCAAAACTAATTAAAAAAAGTCTAATTAACTAAGTAAATAAACCAGACGGACATTTTTTAATTGCACATAATTTATATTTCTTTACAAAACGCACAAGGCAAAGTGTTGGTTCAAATAACCAAAATTATCAGAGCATGCTAAACTTTTAATGATCACTTACTCTATCTAAGTGTTTTTAAACAGAGAGCACAGATTAAGACAATAAACTGTATTCAATTTCAAACGGACTGTTCACATCATTCGGATGTATAATAAGTAACAACCTAATAGACAAATGCAGGACCGGCAATGAACAATTGATTGGAACATTAATAATCATACAGAGCTCAAATGGAGCATTAAGGCGCCAAAAATATCACATACACGCCACCACACAGCTTAACAAATTCCTAATTAACAATGCCAAAAGTAAAAAGTAAATTAGCTAATTTTTTAAAGTTGATTCCATTAGGTGGCACCTAGTAACGTCTCAGCAACAGGTGGAAATCTATCTATCTTATCATCGGTACAGGCAACACCAATTTAATATGAAAATGTATCTGACGAGGATGCAGACAAGTCAGGTACTGTGTTATAAAGTATGAAATATTATCACAGTTTTACTCAAGTCCATAGGTATGCTGCATAGTCTATTGGACTATGGGTATGATAATACAATGTCACTATAACTACATAGAGTAGATGTGCCAATTTGTAATCACACTTGGCAATGACTCAAGCAGCTAAATGATATTAATAAGAAATCGTAGACAAAATCATTACCAATCTACATAATGTCATTAGATGATTATCAACCATAAATTTTCCCTTAGATTCAGACATAGATACACAGTCAACCGATGGCCAATATCGCTCACATACATGCAAGAACTGTAAATTTACAGGTAGGTATATATTGAAAACATTACACGATAGTATCCTAAAATGCGGTGGTGTATCAATAAATGTATGTAAAATTAATAGTATTCTTTACACATGTCAGAAATAAATTTCGCGCTTGTTTTGATAAGCTAGGGTTGCGCTTTTGAATAAAATAAAAATACGGTCCGCAACTATCCAACTAATGTGTCAGATTATCTTTCTAATCTATCTCTGAACATGTAACTCTTATCCATCCAAATTGCCATATATTGCAGTTTTAATGTCGTTGTCTCTGAGATGAGTAAGTTGGATTCCCACAGTCTGCTTGCTTTAGCTCACAAAGTTATTAAAATTACATTTTTAACTTTCAAACATAATACAAGCTTCTCCTACGGTGTGCTAGTCGCGTCGTCGAGTGTGAAAATACTTTAACCAAACCAACACATTCATTTGAAACATCTCAATAGATAAAATCTATAGATATTAAATTTATATAGGCACATAACATGATAAAATGATTAAAGCAAGATAGCGTAGAACTAAAAGCGAACCACTTTAAAATTCATGACGAAACCAGAAAAATATATGATAAAATGAAAAACAAATGCCTAAGAGATGATAACAAAATAAATTAAATGTTTAAAACAATATCAAAAAGCAAATATTTGAAAAGTAGGTATAAGTGGTTAACTTACAGTGATAGATCTGCTGAAGGCCGTTTCATTCCCAATTACATGCACGGAGTAGCCAATCAGCACTCCGTTCCGGCCCCGATAAGATGGAGGCACCCACTTAATCCGGGCTGTAGAATTAGTCGCCCAGACCACTTGAACTTTCGACGGAGCTTGGCTTGGCTTGCTGTCATAAGTCAACACAGTCTTAGCTTTGCTCTGTCGGCCCCTCACACGTCCAAAAGGCGTTGGGTTAGCAAACGGTTCAACATTGATCTCATAGCAAGTGAAAGGGTGGAGATTCTCAATGACTGCGTAGGCGGTTGGCGATTCCTTGGATACAGTGACTGAGATCTGCTTAGTACCAGAGTCTTCTTTGACACGAGAACCACCAAAACTGGAAAGTCTTTGCTCGGACTCTCCTTGCTTCAAATAGTGTTGATACCTGGCGTCCAGACTGCAATGCTTTCGGCGCTGATCTGCATCGACAGTGGATAGACATTTGTTCATTAGTACCACTTTGTATTTGAGGTCAAACCCAGTTACAAGGCGCATATCAGCAGATGCACCTCGTACTTTCCAGGACACCTGAGAAGGACAATAATAGACGCGTCATTTTGAAAATGAAAAAGCAAAAAAGAAACGATCAGAAAAATCAATCCAAAAACCTAATGATAATTAATTAACAAAAAGTAAAAAAAAAAACTAGACAGTGATTGTTTTTACAATATAAAACTTATTCATTTGACCGTAGTTGAAAATATGGGCTGTAGATCATTAGAGTACCCATATCCAAATTGAGTATTGTGAGTTACTGCCATATACACGCTTTAAAATATAAGATAGCTAGTCTCATGACCAGACTCCGTTTTCTCAGATACTAGTGGGTTATCTAAATCAGATAAACTATTTTGGTAGGTACCACTGTATAAAAAAATAATATCCTTAACATCCTTGTCCAATCGGATACTGCCACTTAGGCTCTCACAGCCACGTTAAAGTGTAGGCCCGCCCTAATCATTCATGTCCAACATCGTTTTTCCAAAAATTTCAATACCAATTAACAAAACATTTAAAAAATCAAATTGTGTAAAATGTAGGCAGTTTTACCAAAACCAAAAAACTTTTGTGAGCAGTTTGAAGGGTTTTCTATAATTTGCGCATAATTTTAACTTTCTCGGTCATTGAGTTAACTTTCTCTTCAAAACTATTTTCAGGAATTGACAGAAAATAAAAGGATGGTCAAGAAAAATGATGCTCTTATCTTACGGTAGAAATAATCCAGCGGTAATAAATCAGACGATCGTGAGAATTAGTCAATTGAACTACTAAAAACTAACCTATACTAGGGAAATTTGCATCATCCTATATATATAAAACATTGGACATTTTGAATTAAATCATAAAAAGCACCATTAAGCTACCTTAATTTCAGTGGGAGTAATACTCTTTAGCTGGACATCCTTGATACTCAGATCATTAATTTTATCATCCAACTCTTGTAAGGTCATTGAAGCCAGTCTCAGACGCTTCTTAGTGTAGATCACTTCGTGCATGAGACGAGGCCGCCCCCATCCATAAGGGTTTAGGCAACGAACCAGAAGACGATAGCCAGTCTCGGGTTTCAAGCCGACAATCTTGTGCTGATGGTTTACGGTTTTGTTCACTGCACGAATCCACCCATTTTCGCTACTGGCTCCGTTGAGGCCTGAATCGTACACAGCATATTCCACTCGATAACCCTCGATGTTGGCATGAGTTTCATCGCCAGCTTGCCATTTTAAAATGATCCATTCATCAGCAATATCCAGTATCTGGAACAAAGTAAAAGAGTATTGCTTATGGACTAGAGAATGGAAGAGGCATCTATAGTATCAAATACGACTGAAATTCATGTTATACAAGAATAACGTCAAATTACACGCCTTACACAGGACCCTTAATGGGAGGAATATCCAAAGCTGGATTCAGACATTCAAATACTGTTGAGCTATCTTATTGACTGTTGGGTAGGGAAAACTATTAACCTTGTCCGTTAGAAAAGAAAGAAAACCATTACTGATGAGTTTTATGAAAAAATGGACCCCCAAAAATACTCTTGAAAAATCTTTAAGTCTTGCCGTTTAGGTATCATTACCTAACAAAACATTTAATACGAGTATCTTCACTAATGTTGTGTATGAATGCTATAGCAATTAAAGAACAAAAAGTGTGTTAGCTTAAAATAAGTTAAACCATTTTTATGTGTTAGCTCTTGATTATATGAAGGTTATAATGGTTGAAATAGAATTTTAGAGCTAACAAAGTCAATCTACATCATAACGGCTATTTGTTAAATATTCTGCTTATTTTAGAGTTACTTAGGTACATGATACTTTGAATTTAAAGCATTAATTCTCAGACGTTTATTTATCTAAGGCCATAATAACATCCATATAACCAAAAGTTAACATTCAAAAATGATTTTAGGGTTTGAGCTAATATTCTTTTACCTTTTTAATGTCTATTTTTGTAACGAATCCATTGCTGTTTTGTAAAATTGATGACACTTTCTAAAGTTTTATGTAGTTTACCTATAGAAATGCAAAAAATTGCTTGCTACTATCAAGGCCTATTCAAGTAGGCCTTGCTACTATGGAATAATAGCGTCTCTATCAACATTTGCTGAGATAAAAGGGTATTACAGGGTATCCGCGGAATTTTTGTGATGAAATTCCCGGTTTTTCCAGAACTATTTGTTAAATTCCCGGTTAGAGAAATAATGCAT
>JAUYWI010108627.1:0-11053 GCA_034780595.1 Parotoplana pacifica
CTATTCTATTATGGGTATGAATTTGATGCAAACTGTTCCATTATGGGTATGAATTTGATGCAAACTGTTCCATTATGGGTATGAATTTGATGCAAACTGTTCTATTATGGGTATGAATTTTATACCAGACTGCAGTGCATTATATGAAATTTTAGTTTTCTTTGCTCCGCGATTTGTAAGTTAATTCCTCCGTGAAAGTTTGTGAGAAGCAAAACAGTACGTTAGAAGACAAAACCATATTTATTGGTCAACATATGTAGATTAGTCAAAGAATAATAAAACTGTTTTCAGATTATATGCTGAAAATATCCAACAGCACTGATTTCTACACCTAAGATATTTCGGATGGGTTCGCTCTCTATACTCATAATTTATACAGGTCTCTATTGCTTTTGTTTTTTTGACCATATGCGCACATAATCTATGAATAATTAAATTGACAACCTAAAACATGTCTGAGAAAAATTAATCAAATAAGAAGAACGTGAATTGTTCTGTAGGTATCGATGTATTCATTAGACACATAAAACATGCACCACTGTAATTGAATGACTCCACACAAACAGAAATGTCAAACGTAGCAGGTTGGATGGAGAATAAAATTGTTTGCTCCAGAAGTAACTTAAAACTACGATGGAGCTGGAAGGATTGATGAAATTGAATTGTACTAGGTATGGCCAATGTTTGCAATCAATGATTCATACCACTCTCAGTTTAATGATTGGCAAACAAATAGTTCAAAATTTTATGCGATTCCAATAAATTCTTTAAATTCCATCTAAAGGAATTCTCTAAGTAGGGAGCCGCATTGAGTGTATTTTTATTTAGAAACATGGCAAACAGAGCGATTTGTTGTTGAATGTTCTCTAATATTTTTTTATAAACTGTCTCTGACATAAATATAGGGTGACCCCCCACATAAAAGATGGGGGTGAATATTTTTGTCATAATACAACTGTCTATGAGAAAGCAAATGTCATAAAAATCTATTGGAAAATGTATCATTTCTATCACTTGTTATTAAATAGATTTTTATGACAAACAAATATCCCCCGCCCACGTTTTCTAGGTAGAGCTAAAACACTCTAGACTGTCAGAATTGCAGTTGTAGATTAAATCAACCCCTCCCCCTTATCTATTATTTGCAGGCTCCCAGCACAGCAGTCATCGACTTCCTGCCTCCTCCCAAGCCCCTCCAGCACCACCGCCGCAAACGCAACAGTCCAACACCTTGGAGATCGTGTTGGATAGGGGGTCATCGGGCTTCGGGTTCAGCATAGCTGGCGGCGTAGACAACCCGCATCTTCCCGGTGATACGGCCATTTATGTCACTCGACTGACCCCGGGTGGCGTTGCAGAGACTCAGGGAATACTTTGGTGCGTGGTAGATAGATATATTTCAGGATATATGTAGTTTACTCAGCCATATGAAGAATGAAAGATTACAATGAACAAATTTTAATGCAAAGACTGGTTTGCAATGATTGATTGTAGCTGCATTCTGAATGATTTTATTTTGTAGATCTATAAGTACCTACAGAATATTTTGAGTTTCAATTAAAACTAATTTGTCTGTATTATGATACAAACTCTATCTAGTTGAACATTTGTGAATAAAAAAAATTACTTGGATTTTTGACAATTTTGCTATTAAAATATAGATAACTGCAATATTTCTCAATCGCACATTTCGTAGCTAAATGCCTAGTTTTCTGTGCTTTTAGTGTGGAAGATATCATTATCTCGGTTAACGGGATCTCTCTTGTCAATGTGGACCACAACACTGCCGTGGACGCTCTTAAACGGGCTGGAAAACAAATGCGACTGGTAAGCCTGCTGGGGCCATAAATGGAGGTTGGATCTGTGAATGGTGTCACAATTTACGTCATTGACAAAATGTAGCTTGCGTTGTAATGGAAATAAATACGAGGCTCCACTCACCATTTTTTAAATGAAACAATTATTGAGTAATGAATTTATTGAGTAGATATAAATCTGAAATATGTTGTTTGTTTTTTGTCCAGTATTACCTACAATCTTTACAATATTGAAATTCTGTGAAATTTATCAAGAGATAGACCCTGCTTCCTCCATATAGCAGTCTACCCTACCGAAATGGTGAAATATCGAAATGCATTATTTTGAACCCTGTAAAGGATTATTTTTAATAATTTTGACAACTTTTGAATGTACCGACATCGTAAATATTCTAATAGTTTAAATTTGGCTGACTATGCTTTCACATTTTTGATAGTTGGAGGTTCTAAAACGTAGAGTTTGAACGTCTATTGAGCTCTTCTGTGGCCTACAAGACGTTTTGATTACACATAGGGGTCACAGCGCACTGACTGTTTACTTCAGTTGGCGTTCTCTTTTCTTTTTGTTGAGAATATTTAAGATTATTGGTGTGAAATTTATACTATCTATCTATAATACCGACTTGTTTCGAGGAAGGTTGTTTTAGATGACGTGGCTGGTGAACTAAGCCCTATTTACCAATCCATCTTGTGCCAGATATATCAAAAATGATTGTTCAATTCTGGGTCGCTAGGTACCATATCGATCTCCGTTTTTTATGTGTGTTTATGTGGTGTTAAATCGCCACAAGGTCTTGTAATATTGAGTGTAATTAGCGCCTGATCGCGTTCTGCAGACAATGATAATAACATTATAAACAAACAATCAATCAAACTATAGATGCAGTTATTAAAATCTATGCGCCTACAACAAACCAATAAAGTAAACAAACTAGAGCCACCTAACCGATTTGGTGTGAGTAAAGAACAAAATAACATAAAAAACTGAAAATCGAACCTTTAATCTGGTTGAGTACATCCCCAGGCATCATCCTGAGTTGTCGGTGGGTCAGGAAATCCAATTACTGTGAGTGGGTGGGGTATTAGATGTTGCAGCTGCTGATAAGGATCACTACTTGGTTCCGATCATTTTGTCGTGGATAATTAGATTAGGCCTGTCGTCGTTCAGCGGGAAATAGTTTGCATGACGTCTGCACGTGAAGTGTTGACAAGTGACGTATCCCCTGAAGTTTGTGTGGCTAGACTTGGGGATCGCCCCTCTCGATAGATAAAACCACTTGCCAATTTGGCAAACGCTGTGGCCTTTAAAATGGTCAAATAGTGCATGGGCAATACTGGATGGAGAAAGTGGATTTCAAGAAGTCGTGGGAAACAAAACAATGCATCGATTTCTTTTGTTTGCGAAGGTGTCCATGCGGCGTGGGAAATAAATTTCTATGGCTTAGCAAAGAACTTCTATTTACATGGGAAGCAGCTCAATTTAGTTTATTTGCTATGTTGTCTGTATTGTAAGTATTTGATCTTTAGACCATCCACATTGGATGCACGAACAATTTAATTCAATTGAAACTTAAAAAATGATTGTCTGTTTACAGTTTTGTCTTGCGATCATGACACAACGGTGCTTTTCATCATTATGAATTAGAAATAGTGTCGTATTGGAGTTGACGTAGCAAAGTGCGGTAATCTCAATATCACTAACGCCAATTGTAACGTTACCTGTGGTCACATTTATCAAGGAAAAGTTCATATTGTTTGACTATCTGCCTCCTATTTTCATAATAATTATTTTTTTATTTTAAACTAAAACATTTTCTTTAATTTGTACATTGTCATGGTTATGATTTGAATTTAATTTAATTTCTCATAGCTTAGAGTTATGAATTAATGTTTGGTTAACTACGTGATCAACAGTGGTTTCTACCATTTTATCAGATTACAAATGGTAATGGATAGCGCATAATTTATGCAGGAATCGTTGATTTTTACTGATCGCTTCTATTCGAACAGCCAGGGGGCTAATAGCTGCTGATGCTAGTTACTACTAATCATCAGAAATAGTTATCTGTACTATATGTAGTCGAACTAGGAACAAATTGATATTTATTAATAAAACATGGATGTTCTAACGGAGAGACTAGTGCCTGAATGATGTGTTTTATTAAACTAATAATAATAAATTATGACAGGAAATCGACTCTGCATTTTGACATGCTAATGCATTTCGCACCTCTATTTGTCATAAAATTTGGTTTTATTTTTCCCGTCACCATACAATATGGACAAGTTTAATATTTGTAGAAGGTATGGCTATAATTACGTAGTATAATTTGTTTGTCGTATAATTTTAAGAAAATATCATGATTGTTTTCTAATTTCTTACTATAGATATTTTTATAAATTGGTCTCTTTTTGCTTAAATACATTTTTTGTTTAAACAATTAATTGCAGAGGCTTAAATTGCAAAATAGTTCGATTTTATCACAAACCGCGAAATATCATGAGAGCGAAAGAGTTTTACTGAGAATGCTCAAAAGTAGAAGAAGATTCTGGAGGCATTCCACATGTCCACGATAGAAGAACCTAACAAAGAGAATGGTATAAACATATCCCCGATAAGATCATCCACAACTTGTGAGAGACGATACCCAGACACCTTCATGCAGTGATATTTGTCTTTTATTTGAGAACATTTAAGGGCGGTCCAACCTTCATTGATATTTTGAAAGTTTCGAAATAAATAGTAACAGTTGTAAAAAAATTATAGCATCAAATTTAAAATACATTCAAAAAACAAATTATAAAAATATCACGTAGACACATTTCTATTGAACTAGGTTTTAGTATTAGATTCTGTCAAATTTTATGCAAATTGCTTAGTGAACAAGACTTACCGCCAATGGCTAAATTAATGTCAGTCGAAGGATTAATTTAAATTTTAAAATGTTGTGGGATGTTCTAAGTTTAGTTATGAAAGCTAATTTCTACAACTTTTTCCTCCAACGCATCACTGGAAGTGTACCTATGACATTTTGTTGGCATTATTATAATATTTTAGGCTTGGACAAATCGACAGCATTCTTTACCCCATTCTTCCAACTTGGCGGTTGGTATAGTTTGTATATCCATATAATTCAATCTAAATAAATAAATATGTGATGACTTAAAACAAGTTTTAAAATATCAAATCCTCTTAGTTTTCTAATTAAAATGCGCGAACATGATTATGATCTTGTTCTGAAGAGCAATAAAGATTTATGATGTTGTGTGTACGACTATGTCAACAGGTGATCGGTAATAGTCTTCCTGTTTTGAAGGTCCCCCGGGGCTATTGGCGCAGTTTGTTTAAAATTGGATATACAAAATGTGTGATTATAAAACAACACTCACATGTCCATGATGATGGGGTGATCTTGTTGCTTGCTGTTGATGTTGATGACGATGATGAGTCATATAAGAGAGATTAATTAATACATATCATAAAATGATTGAAGTTTTGCGTTGACTTCAACCATTATTGCAGCTATTGGAAGATTTAGACGTTGGTGTTTTTTGATTGCCCTTACCTACTACTAGTAGCTACTGCTACTATATTAATCAATTTTATGCTGCATAGATAAAAGCATTGGATTGTTTTTTGGTTCGCCCGTTATTTGTGTAATTGAGGTTTGGTTCAAACTGCATACATACATTAGGCTTTTCACTACACCATCACATGTGGCAATAATTAGTGACTTTAAAATCTAATAAAATCTGTAGCTTTTGCTTACTATGTGCACCGAATAAAATGCGTCTATCCCTGGTTATAACACAACACATATTATAGTTGTTATTAGTTTGATAAGCAATTCTTTAAATGACTACTATGGGATATTATGTGGGTTGGGTACGTATTTTGAGCAGAATTAATAAAATAAAAACTTTGAAAACGTTTTTTAAATTTGGGATTTTTTCACAGCATTTAATTACAAATATTTCTTTCATAGTGTTCGATTATAATTGGAAAGAACATGTAAACAACGCTAAGTAATCTATTCGGTTTTACGCTAAATAATTTTTCCCAACCATACTATTCTAACCAGAGAGATATAGGAAGAAATCATGAAATACCTATACTCCTGCTGAAACATGTTTCTTGAGAATCTAATGTTATTGTAGGTGTTTAGTTGGCTGTCTAGTGCCAGCTGATAATATACATTAACTACAGCAAAGACTCCATGTATACTATCAAGGCTACGTTGACCTTATAATGAGCTTAATTTGTTGATCTGATAATAATGTTGATATCGTTAGTTAGGTATGTACCAGCCAATTTGATGATTCACTCTTTTTTGCTTTTCTCGCTGCTTCTTGGTTTAATTACAAATAGATTTCTCTCGACTGTTACGTCAACTACCTGCACTAATAAATGTGTGCCAGATGTCACCTTTGGCAGTTCAATTTTATGGTGGTTGAGGTACCAGGATACTTTTGTCACGTTTAATTGTTATGGTGCAAGCGACAAACTGTCTGAGAATTGGGTTACATATTAAATACATGTTGTACACCCTTGCACTTGATTTCTTTCTTCTTCCAATTTAACAGCTCATTTTGGCTCCCGATCTTCAAAACGACAGCCTAGATGACCACCCAGAAACGGAGGTGACGCCTGCCAACAGTGCCTACCAGGCGCCGAGTAGCCATGGCAGCAAGACCAACAACACGGCCATGGACAACGCGCTGTACGGCGAGGCCAGTGAATCGGGCAGCAGTGAGGATGAGGGCGATGATGACGCCTTTGAGGAACGTGGTGCGGGCCCTGGCAGTCTGGTGAATGGAGGCGGTGGGGGGCAGGTGGAGTCTGAGGAGGAGATCCATCTGGAGCTGACTAAGGGGCCGCGTGGTTTGGGGTTTAGCATAGCTGGAGGCAAGAATAGTGAGCACCTGGCCGGTGATAGTGCTATTTTCATTACAAAAGTGAGTCATTGTGGTTGGTTGGCTTCCGATAAGATTGGTTTGGTCATTTTCTGCTTTTGGTAGATTTATTCTTCAATCTCGCCTATCCTTTTAAGATGGTTCACTCTGCCCTAACATTCCCAAAATACTTGAAATAAATGAAGTTAGCTTTCACTTTTAGTTTGTATGACTCTAAGTAGACATTGTACATAGTAGGCATTTCGGTTCATAAATTTAATTATTTGTTAATATTTTAGAACTAACAAAGTCTAAAATAACAGTTTAAGAAAACAAAGATCGACTTTGTTAGCTCTAGATTTATTTTTAAATAATTAAATTTATGAACCAAATGGCCACTACAATGTCTACTTAGAGTCATACAAACTAAAAGTGAAAGCTAACTACATTTAACTTCATTTATTTCAAGTATTTTGGGAATGTTAGGACAGAGCTAACCATCTTTTTGGCCAATTTATTTCATTTGTTTATTCGTATATGATAACTAAATAGACAACTTTTAGTGCAAAAAATATTTTTAGATTAATAGAAATCCACACACATTCTCTATAAAAAATACCATCTTGGCAAATTAACAAAATCTGATAATTTCTTGTCAATTTTGTAATTTTAAAATTAAGATGGGATTAATTTTATTTTATTGCAATGAACATCTAATGTTATATTCTACTATCACTTATTGCTTGTTCCTAGACGGTTGCTAGGGTGTATTAACAAAACTAAAACGGGATTTTATAGTCACTCGGACACTTAATATCTGTACCAAATTTCATGGAAATCCGTTAAAGTTTAGGTACCATTTTCGGAGGTGAAGAAAAAAAGAAGAAACAGTTTTTTTATTGACTAAACTAAAGCATTCAATGAACTGATATTCATGAAATTTGCACACGTTAACATTTTAAAAGGCAATCAACCAAATTTGGTTATTCTAAGTTTTGAATTGTAAGAGCTAAGAATGTCGAAAAATTGGTCCATTAGAAGTGTGATAAAAGTAGAAAATAACAGGTATACTTTGATAAAAATATACTACTTATTTATATTACTCGCCTTGTTGAGCCTCATCAGCCAGCCATAATCACAGTTTGAGCAATATAAAATTTTCGTATATTTGATATCAAAACATAAAAGAGAGGAAAAGTCGCAACAGCTGCACAAGAAGATAGAAAATAAAAAATAACCTTAAAAATTTCGGAAAGCCTGTTTTCCTATAAAGTGAACTCACGCTGTTAATGTAGGTCCTGGCTAGCAATAAAATGAGCTGCAATGTGCAGGGTTCAAATGTAACGCGTAGCTTTGAATTTAAAGTTTATTAGCACAAAATGTATAAAAGTTGAATTCGCGGGTTTATGTTAATTATTACAGAAACATTATCAAGTACAATTTTAATATAAATCCGCAGGATATTTTTATGCCTTTTTGGATTAAAAATTGCGGTACTAAATTAGTCCTGTATCAAATTGATAGCATTGCGAAAGGATTTATAATTACTGGTATATTAAGAACTTATATTATCATACTACATTAAATAATCTAAGTAGTGTATATTTTAAATTAAGTTGTTAATAATTTTAATTATCAAATGATCGATTTGTTCTAGTCACAGAAAATAATAAATGGACGATAATTTATTTTGAATGGTTCTTTCCTCCGCTTCCGATTCTATGTCTCCGAATTTTGCACTTTGTAGGTGATTGAAGGCGGCGTGGCCCAGCAAGACGGCCGGATACAGGTGGGGGATCAGCTGCTGGCGGTCAACCGCACCTCTCTGGTGGATGTGCGCCATGAAGTTGCAGTGGCCACGCTCAAGAACACCGGCTCTGTGGTCCAGCTCACCATTGCCAAGACGCCACTTTCCAGGGACCAGATTACACCTTCGACACTTCATGGTATGTTCTAGTCCAACATCTTGCTATCCCTACTAACTCAAATTGGTTAGTTTCAAGTTAAAGTTAGAAGTCAGTCAATCGAATTTAATAATATTGGTTTCTTTGAATTAAAAGCATTGATATTTCTCAACTTCAAACATATTTTGTTTCTTGCTTTCTTTATAATTATGCTTCATATCTTGTCTTTGATCTGTAACGTAGTCTTTATATCATTAAGTTATTAGCTATAAAATATTGATTTAATAAGTCTTAATATTTTATTTTCAAAGTGAATTGCGTATGCATTTATTTATCTTTCCAATTAGCAATATTTTTTAATGATACTAGAACTACTAGAACTACTAGAAATAAAATATGTATAGCAGTCTCAGACGTTTTATCTGTGGTGAGAGCGGAATGTATTCAACTTTATAGCTAATTAACATATTATGTACTAGTGCGTACGATTTAGAATTTTAAAAAATAACATTCAGCCAGACTAATACTTTTATTTGTTAGATCAATATATTTCCCCAAAAATGTCAAACTTCTGCTAAAACAAATAAATCAACAAAATTAGACTAATATTTCTGTTTTTCATCTCCTTTAAACAACATACCAATTTTGCTAAATGATAGACATTGTCCGTAACTGGGTCAATAATGAAAGTAATGTTATTTTTATTTGTCTTCGATTGTATCAGCTCAGACATGAACGTTGGTAACATGTCAAATCTGCTAGCTGACATGTTAAACTACACCGACCGGGGAATCGTGAGAAAGTTTATAAAAATTGATCTACGCAATATAAAATTTATACGAATAACTCCAATTGGGAAGTGCCCATAAGATAAACATCAAATACTTTGTACAAAACTGATTATTTAGGTATTCTTCAACAGTAAATTCTTGCAGTTTATATTCACAGGAACCAAATACATCTCACAGATTCACATTCCCAGCGTGGGGGGGGGGGGGGAACATAAACGGCTAAGTATTTTTTTAAAGTTCAACTGATTCAGAATCCCCTGATGCTCCAAATTTTCTTGCTCATCTTTTGGTGTCATTTTTTATCTGAACTCTTTCAGGTTTGGTGACCCCACCCACCCATCCATCTGAAAAATAAAAGCTTGACTTAAAAAAAATATTTGTAAAGTCAAACAGTAACCAAAGTTGTTAATATTGGGCACATATTATGTAGTTTAACTTATGTTTCGAATTTTTTAAATATATCGATTTTTAGGACTTGAACCAAATTCTGACAGCCAAAGAAAATCGGCTGTTTTATGAAGTAATTATTCAAAATCGCTAGGAACATTTTGTGCTATCCTGAAAATTGGATTAAAATAAGTTATGAAATTGTTCTCTTAAAATCTGTCCCATGCATTTAAATAATGGGAAAGTTACAAACTTTTAGTTGATAGATCAGCAGGCATAAAGTACGACATGCAATTATTGTCTAATACATTATTTGTGATGCCTTCCTAATTACAAATCTCAAATTTAAACAAGATAGGCTGTTTTGTTTGTCATTTAGAGCCATGGGACTTTTGCCAAAATATCGATTTTGTTTTACTCAAAATTCACAAATTTTATTCAAATGATATTTTGGATTTGTGTCGATTCCTAGTGGACTTACACACCGCATTTGAACCTGGTGGTATCATTGGTTGTCTCATTTTCTTTTTAAAATACCACGCGAAGTAAACGTTTTTTTGGTAGTGTGTTCTTTTACTTCCCCCCTCCCCTTGGATAACTGCACTTAACACGGCCAACGAAAGGTTAAAGGGCTGCCAACCTTTCTTCGGTATGTAGTGTTCGTACTTTTCTGTAATCTTGCTTAATAATAAACCTTTTAACGTTTGTATTGAATAAAAAGATAATTATTAAATGAATGAAACATTTCGAATTGAAACCCGAGTTGCTACATTATTGTATTGCTCCACCAGCTCTGAAATCTCAGATTGTACCTCTACCTAGGAAAGGCGTGTTAACTTAAACTCTACAAATAGATATTAAATTCACCTAATTGTAAAATGTATTTTTCACAGATAAAATTAATTTAATAACTGCTTTGAAGCAAGAAAAACTTTGTCGTTTGTTTTGTTCTCTACTAGGAGGTGGCTCTATCACTCGCGAAAAATAGAAATATTACTAGCGGTGTCTAATACGATTGTTTTGTTAGTGAAGTTGGGATAAAGTTGCATTTCGTGCTGTACAGATTAGTTGTATGTTGCACGATATCCATTTTGTGATATAACTGAAGTCAACCATGGTGGAGGGCGCCCTTTATCGTCTAATCTGTAATAACTGAAGTCAACCATGGTGGAGGGCGCCCTTTATCGTCTAATTTGTAATAACTGAAGTCAACCATGGTGTATGAGCGCCCTTTACCCGTGTAAACTAACTACTCATTGGT